>APFE030738346.1:0-16327 GCA_000404065.3 Pinus taeda | reverse complement strand
CAGTAATAACAATATGGGGGCAATAGGGGCACAAAAATATTAATAAGGGGTATAACTACAATAGTAATGGGGTAATCACTAGTATTATAGGGACCCAACAAAGTCACTCTCCCCCTTTGACATCAAGGGCAAAGGGCGGACCAAGATATTCTCTTCCTTGGTATACCTTCTGCTGTCCGTACTCCCCCTAAGTACCTGCTCAGATCTCTGAATGAGCTCCCCCTTTGTATATACCAAGATGTATCAATCCATCCATGCTCCCCCTGAGCAAATGAAAGATTTAGGACCTACACTTCATTCAAAATCATGACTATCATTCATCATATATGATCTGCACCATAAGCATCAACATCTAAACCTTCTATACCATTCCTTTGATCAACCAACGAGATTTATCATTTAGCTACATAAGCATCATCACCAACTTCTAAACACATGCCAAAAATGCATTGTTTGAAGTATATGCTCCCCCTGCGCCAGTGCCAACCATCTCTTATCATGACCAAACCTTTCCCTGAGTCTGTTCTGCTGCCCTTTCTCCTGATCTCCATATACGTGACTCTGCAGCCTGTAACTCACATATAGACGCGACTTATCTTTATTATATCAGCGTATGCAAGATGGAATACTGAATTTCTTCACTTTCAGTATCCCATGTGTCTGTTATGTCACACCTTTCTGTCTCTAATTCTGTCTTTTGAAACTGGGATGATGTATGGTCCTTTTGTTTTGAACTTTGAAATTTTCTCTTGCATTCCCTTGCTTTATGTCCAAGTTTGTTGCATGAATAACATCTTACATATTTCATGTTCCTTTTTTTGAAATCAATTGCTTTGTGTCCATATGCATTGCAGGCAAAGAAATATCCTCTGAAGTACCTGGGATGTGATGATCTTTTGTGATGATCTTGAACCATTCTACTTCTACATCTGGCTGCAACATGTCCAAGGTTATGACATACATAGCATTCAACGTTATTCAGTGGAGGAGTAAAAGTCTCATTCCTTGACTGTTGATGGGGATGAATTCTCAACTCCTTGTTGATAATTTTAGATTTCTCTTTGGAGTTCCTTGCCTCACCTTGTGAACTGGATTCACCTTCAACAGATTCATGAAAGCCAAGACTAGTCTTGATACTAGGGGATCTTTGACTACCAAGAATGTCATCCAAAATCTTAGTACTATCTTGAAATCGCAACAATTTATCCTTTTCTTCTAATTTACCTTTTAAGATATTTACCTCAACCTGATGTTGTTCTTCCTTTTTCAGATACTATTTCCTTAGGTCTTCTTCAGCTTTTCTTCCTTCTTCCACTTGTTGCTTCAATTTGATCACTTCATGTTCAAGAGCTTCTATGTTCTGCTCCTTTGATTTTTCAAGATCTTCTTTTAGAGAGAAGATCTTTGATTCAAGACTCTAAATAGTTATGCTCTGATCTTTTACTATATCCTGCAATTTCTCCCTTACCCTGGTTACTGTCTCCAATTGTTTGTTTAATTTGGTAACTTCTTCAGTTTCTGCATTCTTCTTATCATATGCCATGAGACTTCTAATTTCTTCGCTACCATTGAATGAGTCATTACTTTTAACATGGGTATAATAGCTTCTATTACCTTCTTCCGACATCTTTCCTTTGTTATGAGGGCATCTAGCAGCATAGTGACCAACTCTACCACATGAAAAGCATTTGAAAGGTAGCTTACCTTTGAATCGTCCAGTTCCCCATTCAAGATTCTTGACAAAATTTACCTCCTCTTCTTCCTCTGACATGTATCCTGATGCTTTGAATGCAGCTTCTGATGGTCCCTCTTTTCGCATCTCAAAAGCAGTTAAGATTCTGTGAAGTTGAGACATGGTGATTTTCTGCAAATTCTCCTTTTCTTCTATGGTAGACACTTTGGAATCAAATTTAGCAGACAAGGATCTCAAAACCTTTTCAACTAAGACAACTTCCTTAAATTCTTCACCCAAATCCCTCATACAATTTACAATCTCATCCATACGCAAGAAGTAATATAGCTATGCTTTCATTTACTATGCATCTTAAGATTTTCATTACCGCGATTTCTAAGAGTTTGAAGCTTTGCTCTTTTTACCTGTTCATCTCCTTCGTAGCTTAGAATGATTTTGTCCCATATTTCCTTAACTGATTTGTAATGCATGATCTTCATAAATTCTGATTGTGTCAAACTTCCCAATAAGATAGTAACAGCTTTGGCATTTTGCTCATATTGCTTTTTCTCGGCTGCATCTGTAGGAACTGTTGATGCGAAATTGTATCCACTTTCTACGATTCCCCAAACTTCTGCTCCAAGTGATTGTAGATATGTTGTGGTTCTTATCTTCCAGTGGGTAAAGTTTCTCCCGTCAAAGACTGGTGGCCTGATATGTGCCTCTTTTTCTGGATTAGCCATTCCGATGGATCTTTTCCTTCAAGCGATCAAGCTTCTTCAAAAGGACCTGCTCTGATACCAATTGTTGGAAATAATACTGAGAGGGGGGGGGGGTGAATCAGTATTAGCAAATCATATACATTTTCATTTTCACACTCAGATTCATATACGCGACTTCAGTTAAGGTTATACGCGACTGTATTAAATGCAACAAGCGTATATGCAGCAATCTTATGATTCAGTTAGCTTATCTTCAATAAATGCATCAGAACATTATTAGTCACATTAACAGTAAACATGTGTAGTAAAACAAATCATCACACATAAGAAGCACACATGAACACCATGATATAAGGTGGAAAACCAATGTGGGTGAAAACCACCTGCTGCAATTCTTCTCTTTCTTCCTTTAATAAGAAACTTCTTTTACAATGTACTGGTGCAGTTCTTTACCAGCATGCAGGCTACAACCCTCTCTCATTTTCCAGTTACTTCTGGAAGGGAGCTACAACCCCCTTATCTCTTGTACTAGCGGATATACTAGTACGCAGGTGCTGACCTACAGAAGGCTGTAACCTTCTTTTCTTCAGGGACCACGTTTCATCAATTTTCAGACTGGATCCATAAGTACAAAACAATCATTGCTGCAATACAATCATCCACTTATACTTGCATCATAAATCTCTAAATCACCCAATACTGAATCACTGAAACCCTGTCATCAAAAACACAGAATGCAAACCAGAGCCTAGAACTTTGCAACAACCAGTAGAATCAACAACAACCTGAAATACCAAATCTCATAATGCATACGCTACTTTACTATACCAAACCCCGTGTATATGCGCTTTCACCTCATACAACCTGTGTACAGATCTAAAGATAATTACTTGTGCCTTCGCTGTTATATCAACCCAATCCAAGCAGCACAAACCGATAACCAGCAATACTAGATCTTCGCCCTTCGTCAGATGTTCATTCCTTGCACTGCTGTTTGCCTAATGATCTTCTCCTTATATAGGTTAGGCTTCTCTCAATACCATGGTCCAAAACCATGTAGAAACTATACCATGAACCCAAAACTTGGGGTCGTCACTTTGGACCAAATACTATGGACCAAATACCATGGATCAAAACCATGATTTCCAACATGTACGCGCCTTTACACTTATTAACCCGTGTGTATATGCGTACGCTCCTTCTGCTTCGCTATCCCGCGTATATATGCTCTTTCTTCATGGTCAACCTGCGTATATCTCTCTATTTACTTGCTGCACTACGATTTGTCCTCTGAGTGAGTTGCCATCACCTGTATCATTCCTCTGAGTGAGTTGCCATCAAGGACAACACCTGAATCATAATGCCAACAATCTCCCCCTTTGGACTTGATGGTAACCACCACACCAAGTCACTCTCCCCCTTTGACATCAAGGGCAAAGGGCGACCAAGATATTCTCTTCCTTGGTATACCTTTTGCTGTCCATACTCCCCCTGAGTACTTGCTGAAATCTCTGAATGAGCTCCTCCTTTGTATATGCCAAGATGTATCAATCCATGCATGCTCCCCCTGAGCAAATGAAAGATTTAGGACCTGTACTTCCTTCAAAACCCTGACTATCATTCTTCATATATGATCTGCACCATAAGCATCAGCATCTAAAACCTGCAATACCATTCCAGGATGTATCATTTAGCTACATAAGCATCGTCACCAACTTCTAAACACATGCTAATAATGCATTGTTTGAAGTATATGCTCCCCCTGAGCCAGTGCCAACCATCTCTTATCATGACCGAACCTTTCGCCGAGTCTGTTCTGCTGCCCTTTCTCCATATACGCGACTCTGCAGCCTGTAACTCGCGTATATACACGACTTATCTTCATTATATCAGCGTATGCAAGATGGAATACTGAATTTCTTCACTTTCAGTATCCCCTGTGTCTGTTATGTCAGCTAACTGAGTTATGTCACACCTTTCAGTCTCTAATTCTGTCTTCTGAAACTGTGATGATGTATGGTCCTCTTGTTTTGAACTTTGAAATTTTCTCTTGCATTCCCTTGCTTTATGTCCAAGTTTGCTGCATGAATAACATCTTACATATTTCATGTTCCTTTTATTGCAATCAACTGCTTTGTGTCCGTATGCATTGCAGGCAAAGCAATATCCTCTGAAGTACCTGGGATGTGATGATCTTGAACCATTCTACTTCTACATCTGGCTGCAACATGTCCAAGATTATGACATACATAACATTCGACATTATTCAGTGGAGGAGTAAAAATCTCGTTCCTTGATTGTTGATGGGGATGACCTCTCAACTCCTTGTTGATCATTTTAGATTTCTCTTTGGAGTTCCTTGCCTCACCTTGTGAACTAGATTCACCTTCAACAGATTCATGAAAGCCAAGACCAGTCTTGATACTAGGGGATCTTTGACTACCAAGAATGTTATCCAAAATCTTAGTACTATCTTGAAATCGCAATAATTTATCCTTTTCTTCTAATTTACCTTTTAAGATATTTACCTCAACCTGATGTTGTTCTTCCTTTTTCAGATACTGTTTCCTTAGGTCTTCTTTAGCTTTTCTTCCTTCTTCCACTTGTTGCTTCAATTTGATCACTTCATGTTCAAGAGCTTCTATATTCTGCTCCTTTGATTTTTCAAGATCTTCTTTTAGAGAGAAGATTTTTGATTCAAGACTCTGAATAGTTATGGTCTGATCTTTTACTATATCCTGCAATTTCTCCCTTACCCTGGTTACTGTCTCCATTTGTTCGTTTAATTTGGTAACTTCTTTAGTTTCTGCATTCTTCTTATCATATGCCATGAGACTTCTAATGTCTTCGCTACCATTGAATGCGTCATTACTTTTAACATGGGTATAATAGCTTCTATTACCTTCTTACGACATCTTTCCTTTGTTATGAGGGCATTTAGCGGCATAGTGACCAACTCTACCACATGAAAAGCATTTGAAAGGTAGCTTACCTTTGAATCGTCCAGTTCCCCGTTCAAGATTCTTGACAAAATTTACCTCCTCTTCTTCCTCTGACATGTATCCTGATGCTTTGAATGCAGCTTCTGATGGTCCCTCTTTTCGCATCTCAAAAGCATTTAAGATTCCGTGAAGCTGAGACATGGTGATTTTCTGCAGATTCTCCTTTTCTTCTATGGAAGACACTTTGGAATCAAATTTAGCAGACAAGGATCTCAAAACCTTTTCAACTAAGACAACTTCCTTAAATTCTTCACCCAAATCCCTCATACAATTTACAATCTCATCCATACGCAAGAAGTAATTAGCTATGCTTCCATTATTATGCATCTTAAGATTTTCATACCGGATTCTAAGAGTTTGAACCTTTGCTATTTTTACCTGTTCATCTCCTCCATAGCTTAGAATGATTTTGTCCCATATTTCCTTAGCTGATTTGAAATGCATGATCTTCATAAATTCTGATTGTGTCAAACTTCCCAATAAGACAGTAACAGCTTTGGCATTGAGCTCATATTGCTTTTTCTCGGCTGCATCTGTAGGAACCGCTAATGGGAAATTGTATCCACTTTCTACGATTCCCCAAACTTCTGCTCCAAGTGATTGTAGATATGCTGTGGTTCTTATCTTCTAGTGGGTAAAGTTGCTCTCGTCAAAGACTGGTGGCTTGATATGTGCCTCTTTTTCTGGATTAGCCATTCCGATGGATCTTTTCCTTCAAGCGATCAAGCTTCTTCAAAAGGACCTGCTCTGATACCAATTGTTGGAAATAATATTGAGAGGGGGGGTGAATTAGTATTAACAAATCAGATACTTTTTCATTTTCACACTCAGATTCATATACACGACTTCAGTTAAGGTTATACGCGACTGTATTAAATGCAACAAGCGTATATGCAGCAATCTTATGATTCAGTTAGCTTATCTTCAGTAAATGCATCAGAACATTATTAGTCACATTAACAGTAAACAGGTGTAGTAAAACAGATCATCACACATAAGAAGCACACATGAACACCATGATATAAGGTGGAAACCCAATGTGGGTGAAAACCGCCTGCTGCAATTCGTCTCTTTTTTCCTTTAATAAGAAACTTCTTTTACAATGTACTGGTGCAGTCCTTTACCAGCACGCAGGCTACAACCCTCTCTTGTTTTCCAGTTACTTCTGGAAGGAGCTACAACCCCCTTAGCTCTTGTAATAGCGGATATACTAGTACGTAAGTGCTGACCTACAGAAGGCTGTAACCTTCTTTTCTTCAGGGACCACGTTTCATCAATTTTCAGACTGGATCCATAAGTACAAAACATCACTGCTGCAATACAATCATCCACTTATACTTGCATCATAAATCTCTAAATCACCCAATACTGAATCACTGAAACCCTGTCATCAAAAACACAGAACGCAAACCAGAGACCATAACTCTGCAACAACCAGTAGAATCAACAGCAACCTGAAATACTAAATCTCATAATGCATACGCTACTTTACTATACCAAAACCGTGTGTATACGCGCTTTCACCTCATACAACCCGCGTACAGATCTAAAGATAATTACTTGTGCCTTCGCTGTTATATCAACCCAATCCAAGCAGCACAAACCGATAACCAGCAATACTAGATCTTCGCCCTTTGTCAGATGTTCATTCCTTGCACTACTCTTTGCCTAATGATCTTCTCATTATATAGGTTAGGCTTCTCTCAATACCATGGTCCAAAACCATGTAGAAACTATACTACGAACCCAAAACTTGGGGTCGTCACTTTGGACCAAATACTATGGACCAAATACCATGGACCAAAACCACGATTTCCAACATGTACGCGCCTTTACACTTATTAACCCGCGTGTATACGCGTACGCTCCTTCTGCTTCGCTATCCCGCGTATATACGCTCTTTCTTCACGGTCAACCTGCGTATATCTCTCTATTTACTTGCTGCACTACGATTTGTCCTCTGAGTGAGTTGCCATCACCTGTATCATTCCTCTGAGTGAGTTGCCATCAAGGACAACACCTGAATCATAATGCCAACAAATAGCAACAAGAAATGATAAAAATAGAATCCAGAACATTCCAATTTTAATTTGTCCTTGAATTAAAATTGTGAATTAAATTCGAATTTAGTCTCACCAGCTACTTGGAAATAATTAATTAATTCATTATGGATTAATTAGTTGGAGAAATTCAAGCTAGAAGTCTTTGTGAAGTCATGCAACAATTATCCCTTAAATTAAGGAGATTATCCCTTAATTAAGGAGATAAGATTGAGTTATATTTGAGTTGTAATTATTTAGCTCAATTTACTGAGTTAATTCGAGTTAAATTAGTTCCAAACTGTTTGAGGAACTAATTGTGAGTTATCAGTTAGTTGATGCATGCATGCACTCAACTAGTCTACTCCAGATAACTTAAGATTCCCTCATTAGAAACTCATGCATGTCTATTATGAGAAATACCCAGTCGATCTAAATGTTAAAGACATGTTACTATCAGTTGCTTGTGTTTTCCTATAAAGGAAACTCATCCATGCAGTCAAGGGAAGGTTCCTTGAGGATTGCATAGTTCTAACAATGTGTTAGAGCAGTGTGTGAGAGTAGTGTTACACTGGGTAAAGGAGGTCATCCCAGAGGTAACTGTGCAAGGAAATAGGAGCTTGGAGGGCAGAAAGGAAGGTTTGTGAGAAGCTTTTATTTCCTGTGAGCATCTAGGAGAATTGTACTCAAAACTAGCTAGCTGTGAGAGGTAAGGCTTTGTATAATTCTGATGTATTTCCACCTTGTATGATAATATAGATAGTGGGATTTTTAGCTGAGGCTTTCCCTTGAGTATTTTCTGTGTTTCATGTGTATTGATTCTTCTTCTTATGGTTATATGTGTTCAGCTCTGATTCAACTCGATCTTTAAGCTTCTGCATTTTGATAGTAGAAGTAGATTATAGTATTTTGCTTTGGTATATTGCATTATCGAGTTAATCTATAGTCAGATTTTCTACATAGATCTCAGAGGTAGATTTGTAGAGAATTTGTAGGAAATTTCTACAGTATGAGTGCTAATTAAAATCTTAACTTAAGAACAAAAGTTAAAATAACATCTATAATCAAAATAAGTATGAATGTTAATTAATTCACTAAATAATCTCAACTGAATATAATTCAAATTAACAAATTGATTAAAAGAATATGAATGTTAATCAAGTCACTGCAGTGGAAAACTATTTATTCTATCTAGATATCATATTCAAAATGAACACTTTCTTTACTCAAACTATTGTCATAAAATTTTAAACTAGCAATGTAACTTCCAAAGAAAAATATGAACTAATCCTTTTGATCTAAGGCTGCCAAATCTTCCATAGGTAGAAAATAATGTTGTGAGATCTCATACCTTAGGTGGCTCCCACTACAATACTTTGTTCACTTATGGAGTTTGTTGATCGAGAACAAATTCTAACATTCATGCATCAAATAAAAAGTCTCTTTAAGTCAAATCAAAGGAAAGGAATTTGGTTAAGTCCAACTAGCTCATTAACATCCATTGGGGTCTCAATGGGTAGAAAAATAATTCCTTCTCAATCAACAAACTTACAAATGAACAAAGTATTGTTCACTTGTAAAGTTTGTTGATTGAGAAGCAATTCTATCTTTCATGCATTAAATAGAAAGTCTCTTTAAATAAAATCAAATGCAAGCAATTTCAATTGGCTAAGTCCAAATAGCTCATTAACATCCATTAGGGTCTCAATGAGTAGAAAAACATGATATATTGTATATATTCAACTCTTATGGTTGAAAGAGGCTTGCAACAATACTTTGTAGAGCACTCCAATCCTTGCTAAAAAAGCCAAGCTTAGACTTGGTTAGAAAGAAAATTCCACCTAATAAAATAAAATGCTTGTTTCCATATACAAACACACACACACACACACACACACACACACACACACACACACAGGATTGATAGTTGAGATTATTTCATTTGGGTTGTATAAATAGCTATAAGAAGTCGAGACTACGAGATTGAATTCCTTCATGAAGAAAATTGTTTAATTAAGTGTTGTACTTTCTTATACCATTAATATATAATTGCTCTGAGTTTCTATAGTCAATAGATGTTTTTGTATGTGCAAACTGTTATGACTCAGGTTTATTCCTTAGAAGTTATTGAAGATAGAATGGCCCGAGGTAACCACAAACCAATATTTTAGACTCAAGTTCTAGCCAACCTAAGTCGAGAGAGGGCTCTCTCTTTATAATTTAACTTTGTTTGAATATTATTTCAGGCTAGTTCTTAATGCTTAAGGAATTTGTTTTGATTCGATTGGTGGAATTAAGGAAACAGATGGGCAGAGTAGGTATTTAGGCCATTGGGCTATGGAGTCAAGTAGGAAAGGGTTTTCAGGATTTGATTAATCATTGAGGTAAGAGTTCACAAGGCAAGCTGGCACAACAAGGACAAATTTGAAGGTCTCAATGGATGAAAATCTTAACTAGGGCCAAGGGCAATGAAGAATCCTTAAAAGGGATTAAGATGAAGAAGGGAGGTTTGGCAAATAGCAAGGGAAATTAAGAATCCTATACTAGGGGCCAATAGAGGGAATGAATTGCAGAAGTAAGGGAGCAACTAAGAATTCCCAAACTTAAGCAATTTAGTAGAAAACATTAAATTAGAAAACAGTTAAAACAGAGAGAACTTAAGCTAATTCTGATGATATTACTCCTTGTTTGCTTTTAAGAATTATAAGAAACACATATGAAATTTCATAACATAAAGGAAAACAATAATCAAACTCAGAGAAGTGATACTTATTTTTTTCCCACAGTGCACATGAATCGAGTGAAATGTCCTCAACTTTATTTAATCCAGTAAACCAGTCCAGCCTTGATTACAATATCTCCTTTAGCTCAAAACAAAAAGTCTACAAAAATGCTTTTTAATCCACCCTAATTACTTCAATTTATGAATTATTTATACAAAAATTAATACAAAATATCTCATAACTATATGAGATTTATTTTAGGAAACAAAAGCTATCTTCCACAGGAAGATAGAGACAGATGGAAAACAGATTGTTTGCTGTCCCTTTATTTGTGAATGTGCTGGATACTGGAAATCGGATTTAGCTCTTGCAGTTGCCTCAATATTTATGTGCTGCACTTCACTCTCATATTAACCTACTAATACTCTTTACCTCTGTTGTTTCATCCTTGCATCTTGTATTACTAGAATTTACCATGGTAAACATCTTTTACTACACAGATTTATTATAGTAAGCTTATAGTAAATTAGTCAAACTGGTCCACCATTCGTTATCTGGTAATTTCATCTTGATGATCTTCTTGTAAACTTCATCGGCTTCTATGTACTTAGCAAAATTGGGTTTGCTGGTGAATAGATATTTTACTTCATGTTCTATGTAAAATAGATTCTCCAAGCCATCATAAAGTACCTTTACTGTAGGTAAAGCTTTTACTCCTGAAGAACTTGCTTGGCCCCTGGCTTGTTTGTTTAATCTGTTGAAATAGTCTTCCTATGTCATTAACTTGTTGTGTATAACCAGTGGACTAGGAAGGCCTTTCTCTCTCAAAATGCCATATTTCAACATGAAGCTATCTATGTCTGCTTGAATACTCTGACACCTTTTCTCTAACTTAAGCATTAAGTTCCTTTTAGTAAGAACTTTCTTTATTTCAATAATAGTAGTTGTTTTATCCTCAATCTCTAACTCGTCTAGCTAGTACGTGTTTCTGCTGTTCAAAAAATCAATCAACTGATTTGCCTCTTCATGTTAATCTTCCAGTTCTTCTTTAGTCTTCTGTATAGCTTCCATAGCTACTTTAATTAATTCAGTATGTTCAAAAATTACCTGGATAGAAGGCCAAATATCATTGATGGAATCAATGATATTGGTCCACAATATATTTTTCATGTCTCCCAATGGTTTTGTTAATGTCAAATCCTTCTCCAAGACTCTGATTCTTTCCTCCATCCTTCGTTTATTTTCTTTCTTCTTCTTTATTCTGAATTTGTGCAAGCTCGTAGTTTGTTTCCAAAATTGTCATTTGTTCTCTGAGATTTTTCAATTATGTGGCCTGGATACTCATTTGTTCCATGGCTTTAATCAATTCATTTATTTTTTTCTGTTGATGTCCTTGCACAGGTTGATGTACCTGTGGTTGAAATAGTCCCTGCTATTGGCAATGTTGTCACTGGTGGAAGTGTTGGTGCCAAGAAAGTTGCCAAAGTGGAGGGTATTGTTATAGAAACTATAGGTATGATAATCTGAGGAGCGGTGGCCAGATCACTCTGCTTAGACCGTATTGCTTTCTCCAATTATTTCTCAGTTTCTTTTAACTGATCATTTAACTTAAGGACTAAGTCCATAAGTTCTTCCTCCTTTTACTTCTCTATAACTTCTACAGTTTGAGGATGGTCGAGAGGAGGGACCTTGAGCTTCTTCTTCAGTGTAGCTATATCATCATTTTTCTTTTTAATCAACTGATCCGCTGCTTTGACATCCTTGGGATCATGTCCCAACTCTATCACCAAGTCTTCTAAAGCTTTTATCTTGGTGTCTTTAACCTGAGAGGAGGCCTTTTCCAGTTGAAGATGTGCAGAGGTATTGTTTAATGAGTTCTGCAATTGATGTGCTGTGATGGCCTTATTAGTCAATGTAGAATATACCATCTCACCAGTTTGTTAGTGAAATTCTATTTGGTCAATAGGATGAATATCCTTTGCCAAAACTTCAAAATAAGTCTTTAAATAATCAGCCATGGATCTTGGCTATTGCAAATTTGGCTTGAGGAAGCTCATTTTCATTTTTCCTTCCTTTATATTAAGCGCCGACATCAGACTTGTCTGGTTGGTTGGAGCCATTCTAAGATAGTGAGCATAGATCCGAGCTTTCAATTTCTCATTCCTTGCTTTAATTTCTTTATATTTTCCTTTTATGTCCTAGCTTTGTCCTGAAGGAGATCTCAATGAAGACACCTCTATGCTCTATTGTCTTTCCAATGCTTGTATCTGTGAAGTAGATGGTGTCCCTCTTGATGGAATGGTTTGCATGCTATCACTCCTTTCGACTACTGTGTCACTTTCTGTTTCTTCAAGAAATTCCTGTTCAGACAGGGGATTCAACCTTTGCTTTTTGCATAGGTTTGGTCAATGGGCACAGTAGAAGGAGTGGCCTCCTCTCGGTTTCCCTTTGGATTTTTCTCCTCATTTAGTGGAGTCTGCAAAATGGGAGGATTGCTCATGTTTGGTTTTGTTTGATCTAGCTCCTCTGAAATTTCTGGTTGCTTTGAATCTTCTGCCTGTTCTGATGACTTTTGTTGCTCTGATGGCTGTGTGCTATGTTCCTGTGACTACTTCTGTGATGAAATTTCTCTAGACACCTGTACAAATGAATCTTCATCAAGCCTTCTTTCTAAATCCACCAATACATTGTCAACTGCAACTTGTGTGCTATCTTGATCTACTAGAGTGCCTTCCACCCATTCAGATTGATTGTCATATTGTTCAATTTCTGGGATCCTATGATGGATATAAGGAGATAGCTTCTTTTTCTGCCTTCTGTTACAAATGAAGCTGTGGGGGTCATAGGTCCAGATGAAACTTTGTTTTAATCTCAATCTTTGGAGGGTTTCATCTGCCTCCTTTCCTGCTTCTCTATTATTGCAAATAATATGGGCCTAGATGATCTTTTATTCTTAGCTGGGCCTTCTTCTTGGTTTTGACAAAGTGAATCTCATTAGAATTGATCATTTGTCTGTAGTACTCCAGAGCAAATAATCACATGGGGAGATATCTAGGTAATTTGTAAGGAGGCAGCCCAAACCCACAAATTCTGATTTCAGTATGGTTTTGGTACAAGTACCAATCCCCTACTTTGTATTGTTTGGACAGCTAGAGAACCCTCTTGATTTCTGCATTGATTTTGGGAGGGGGACTTCCTAATAACATTGTAGTCACTGGATGTACAAATAGGTCAATAAAATCTGTGTATGGATAGTGAGAAGAACTAGACCTGTGGAATAAAGAGATCCAAAAGATGACAGATCCAGGATTCCCTCTAGTATCAAGTTTTTGGACAAAGAAGGGAAATTTATCAGTTTGGTAGTAGAGAAACAAATGATACATGACTAATCTCATAAATAGATCATGCATTTTATCTGCGATGAATTTTGCATAATCAAACTTGACTGCAAGAGGTTGACCAGGGGTAAAAATAGACATGTAGGCAAAAATAATCTCATCTACATATTCATTAGTGGTAAAACCTAAAATGCATGATATCATTGTTGTGATACATTTTCCCAGATCAGAAAAGATGATTGACATGTAAGGAGGGGGTCTTTTGGCATGAGCCTTTCTTCAGCAACGAAAGTCTGGAGGATTTAGGTACTTCTGGAACTAGATAGCTTAGAGAATCTTTCAAGCAAATCAACAATGGTAAGGGGGGTAAGGTCTTGGCCAGGTTATAACTGTAACATTTCATTTATGGATTCAGTAGTGATAGTAAACAAGACTTTCTGGTCTGGGGACATTACAGCTCTCATGATACTCATGATAGGGTCATATTTTGCATGGTAGTAGTCAATAATTTCTGGGAAGACATGAACACTGGGGAATTTATATTTGGGCAGGTTTGATTCCCAGAGGCCTATCTTATCTGCATGGTTCAAATAGTTATCTCGGTGTCTGCAATGCAATTTCAAAGGGGATTATTCAAAGGTGAGGTCTTTTATCTGAAAATCTTTGTCAGCCAGGGAAAGATGGTCTAAATCACTGTGGGGGGTGGTAACTGGCATGACATTTAAGGAAACTGGGGCGTCCATCCTTGGTTCTTGTGGATTCAAGGACGATAGTAGGGGGTTTCAGGGAACTATGGAAAACTGGGTCATCTCAGAGAGTTTCAAGACTGTCAAAGAACTTAATTGCACTAAATTACTTAATTTTTAATGCAATTTAGCTTAGGTTCAGTATGAAAACAAGGTTTTTAAGTTGAAAACGGGGTAAATACCCGGTGTTGGTTGTAAGAATGGGTTAATGGCACTGTTGCAATGTTCGCAGGGAGAGCACAGTTTCTCAATGTAATCTGGAGTTCAGCAGCTTTTGGAGGTTGACGGTTGGAAGCAGGTTGACAGTTTGTACATACTCTGTGTGTGCATGGAGAACATAGGGTTCTTTTCTTGGTAAAACAAAGTTAATGAATATTTTTGGTTTTATTTGCAAAGTCAATGATTTTGGCGGGTATAATGGAAAAGCGACAGTTGGTGCCAACTGACGGAGGTGACGTTTTGTCGTTTAGGGAGGGTGGTAAGTGGAATCTATCGCACTGCTTTTGAGGGCTTGGTGGTATTGGGAGAGGTTTGCCCGATGCCATTCATCAGGCGACACATAGCGGTAGGGTGAATAGTAAAACTGCTCACATCAGGCGGGCAAAGGTCAGCATCAGAGGTCGCCTGATATGAGCGTCGGCCGTTAGATCTGAAGGGGTCAGATCGTATGGTGATCGGGGCAATGATTTAATCAGGAGTTAATGGAGGGGCCCGACGAGATAATAACTATGGATTAGGGATATTTAATGACGTTGGGGATGATTTGATTGGAGGATGGTTATTAATTAATCACAATTTGATTAATCAATCCCTTTTAACACGGCGGAGGGTTATGGTTCTTAATTAATCGCAGATCAATTAATTAATCCAACTAATTATTTTATTATGGTTTATATTTCAAACCATCGGGGCGAGATACTAACATATGGAATTTTAATAATATATATGGGAAAGGGGTGTATTTTCGAGATTTAAATACATAAATAGAATTAGACGTTAATATGAAAATGGAAATGGAAACGCGCTAAGTAAAATGCTTTTGAAATATATTGACATTTTAGCATTTGAACATCATAACTTAGGCTTAAGTGCATTTGTGGCTTTTTATATGGGGGTAATTAATTTTCCTAGGCAAATAGTGATTTTACCTTAGGAAAAGGGGTTTTTATGGAAAATAAATGAATGATGGAGGGGGTGAATGTTGATAAGGGGGTTTTAGTACTTAGACCTTATAAGTTATTGGGATGAGGGTCCGATCGCTCCAGAAGTCAGAGAAATTCTTTGAGCCCCTTTAACTTAAGGTTTTAGGTACTTTAATTATTATTTGTGGGAAATTAGTGAAATAAGGGGTAAAATGAATGAGGAAATTAAACACTTGACTTTGTAAATGTTTCCTTGTTATCCATACTTTTAAAACAATATGATGATGAAAGTAAATGATATAAGTTTTGACTAATCATTCATCATACATAATCCTGCAACAGTCATCTACTTACCCCCTACACATCCTACCATTTTTTCTACTCTTTATTGGGGTGCACTTAAACTGGCAAACCCTGATCAAATTTTTCTTTTCTTTTACAATAAAAAATCTAAGTCTATCCTTATGTTGAGGCCTCGGAAATCGCTGCCACAACATTGGGGGATAACCACCCGGTCCGGACCTTGGTACAACTCATTTTCCGTTTGGAATGGTGGCTCCGACTGGAGGTAACGGGACCAGTTTCCCGATAATGAAATAAAAGGTATGGATGGGTGATGAATAGATTGCTTAAGTGATAGGCGACTAGCTTATTCTATTGACAAAAATAGGGAAACTAATACTAATCCCGGGAACAACTTATTCATTCAGAATGTAGCATTAAGTAATCTTGATCTATTTATTAGGCATATAAATGACTCTGTAAAATAAATAAAAGATGTTCAATCATTCAAAGATTGCTTCACATGAATAGTCACAATGAAGCGATAAATACAAATTACTACATTCACTATTTATATCATCGATACATATATACGTCTGAAAGGGAAGCATGCGATAAACAACCAATAGTGGAATGCATAAGGAATGTTGTGAAAAACACA
>APFE030738340.1:0-11299 GCA_000404065.3 Pinus taeda | reverse complement strand
ACTAAACAATTGCTAAGGGGCAAGTATTCCAAATGGATTGTCATCCTGTAGGAATTTGACTTGGAATTTGAAAAGGCCAAGTCAAAGAAGTCTTTGGTTTTTGCGGAATTGATGTGTGACTTCCCTCGTGCTGATACCGAACATGTGGCGGAAGAACCCATTGCGGATGAATCCTTGTTCCTTATCAACACTGTTGATCCATGGTATGGAGATATCATTATCAATCTCCAGACCCAATCTTTTCGGCTTGACATTTCATGATCTCAGCGCCAGAAAATACGTTTCCAATCCCAACCTTACACTATTATTGGAGATACTTTTTATCATTGTAGGGTGGATTCTGTTTTTCGCCGTTGTCTTACTCATGACGAGGCTGAAAAGGTTCTTAATGACTGTCACTCTGGAGCATGTGGCGGTCATATGTCTGGGTATGCCACAGGCCAAAATATTTTGCGCGCTGGCTATTTCAAGTCGTCCTTATTCAAAGATTGTATCACTGCAGTCCATAAATGCCACAATTGCCAAGTTTTTGATCGTAAGATGCGCGCTCCACCTGCTCCTCTCCACCCTATAATTGCCATTGGTTCATTCGCAAAATGGGGTATCGATTTTATTACATGTAACCCTCACTCGGCCCGAGGGCATGCGTATATCATCCTTGCGGTAGATTATTTTACCAAGTGGGCCGAGGCGATGCCTACATTTTCGGCAGACGGCAAAACTGCTGCGATTTTTGTTTTCAATCATATTATTTCTAGGTTTGGTGTTCCTCAAGCGATTATCACTGAGCATGGGAGTCATTTTCAAAACATCATGATGACTGAACTTACAGATCAGTTTGGCGTACGTCACGATAGTTTCACTCCATATTACCCACAGGCAAATGGTCTGGTTGAAGCAATCAACAAAGTTCTAGTCACCATGATCTGACGAATCATTGGGATTCATAGGTCAAATTGGCATAACATGTTATTTTCAGCGCTTTGGGCATACCGAACCTCAGTCAAAACAGCAACAGGCTTTACTCCCTTTCAACTGGTTTACGGTTTAGAGGCAGTATTAACCATTGACTGCGAAATCCCGTCATTACGAATTGTCGTACAATTATTACCAGCCACTTCCGAAGAGGAAAAACGTTTATTATACTTAGCTCAATTAGATGAGAATCGACGTAATGCTGCATTAGCTATCAAAACTCATGCCAAAAGGATTAAAGCTCAGTATGATCGGAATGTTACACCCTGCAATTTTTCGGAAGGAGATCTAGTCTTGCTTTACGATCAAGCCAACGATAAGCTAGGGGCTGGCAAATTTGTACCCATGTGGCATAGTCCGTATATTGTCAAGCGAAAGCTGGCAAAAGGGGCCTATGAATTAGAAGATTTTGACGGTGTCTCTTTAGGTAAACCTAGGAATGGGCTTTATCTAAAGCGATATTATGCTTAAAAGATTAGTGTGGAGATTTTTTTAGACTATTTCTTTCTAATTTGGTGTGTTTTTTAGATTAGGAATGTGTGCTTTACTTCAGAGAGTGTTTTTCATTATTATTCCTGCTTATCTTGATTTTTCTCTTGATATTGCAGATGTCGACGCCTCTCCAAACATACATCGGTTTTGCTGATGGCGCTTGTCGTAGTACACAGAACATCTCTTCCGTAGCTTGGATTATCTATTCGCCCTCTGACGAGTTAGTATCTATGCATGGGGTAAGCCTCGATCAAACAACGAACAACATTGCATAATATAGTGCAGTGATTGAGTTATTATCTGAATCCATTTCATTTGGAATTCGGAGTTTGATTGTTAGATTAGATTCGAAACTCGTTGTATTACAGCTTAATAGAGTTTATGCCATTAGAAATCCAGTGTTATTACGATTATTTTTTAGAGTCGAATTATTCTTGGAACGAGAATTTGATTACATCGAATATCAGCACATTCCAAGATATTTAAATACATTAGCAGATGCAGTTGCTTATCGAATGTTAAATAGACATTTGCCTTAAATCAAATAGTAAATTTAAAAACATCCCATAACATGTTTTGCAGGATAACCAATAATAGTAATATAGCATAGCATAGGAGTGTGTCAAAATATACATCGTCTTCGATCATAGGTTGAAAAACACCTTATGATCGGCAAAAATGATAGCACAAAAAGTCCAAAAATGAGTCTACAAGGCAATCATCCTATCACTAGTGATGATCATGATAAGGCACCACTGCTCGGGCCACCCTACAAAGGAACCTCCTAAAAGGTCCTGGGACCCCAATCACATAGCGCTGAAGTCTAAGAGGAATGTCATCTATGCTGGTCTCCAGAATATCTGCTGTCAAGCGCTCTAGATGACCCTCCAATTCAGCCAAGGTCTCTGCTGATTGGTCTTGTGGGGCCAGTGCTGCGGCATCTGGCTGTCTTCGATCATAAGGCTGGAGAGAGGCTGGTCGCCGTGGACCCACATCTGCATTTAAAAAGTTTTTACTATTAGTTTTGGGACAATTTAAAAAACAAAAAAAATATATAATTGAAAATGTTGAAAACGATTTTACCTCTATCATCCCATTACTCTCCTGGTGGAAGAGCCATGTCGGGATCACCACGATAATCCATCCCAGCGTATGGAAAATCCTGAATCACAAAGAGTTGGTTCTCCAACCAACGAAAATACTCGGGTTTGAATCGAACAACCTCGGTACCCTCCTTAGGATGGCGGGCCATGACTGCAACCCAACGCATAACCCTAGGATCTCGGGGAAGTCCAGCCTCAACTGTAAGTTGTTGTGAACCAGCATAGGTACCCTCTCTAAGGCAAATCTGACAACTAAATAACCATATCCAAAGTTCTTTAGTTGTCCATCCTTTGCCCTAGTCAATTGGCCCTTCACATTGGCCAATACAGCATCGCACCAGTTGAAGATGGTGCCTCGGAAGCAGTCTACTGCCATGCGCATCTGGGAACCGGTAGCTAGATGCAATGCTGCACTCCCGCAGAGTCTGGTAACAGTAAAGGCGATCATTTTTAGTTCAGGACGGGAGATGGTTTTAACATCTATCCGTTTGTCCGCAGTTTGGTTATTACAAAACTCTAGTCAGAGACTAGCGACAGATTGGCCACCTGGCCTAGATCCAAATAGAGATAATTCCTCGCCTCTCTTGGGCAAGCCAGTCAAAAAGTATATGTCATCCGGCTCGATTTTGAGCCAGTTGCCACCAATAATGAAGCACTGGTCCTGCGTGCTCCACGTGTCCACCAACCATTGTAGAAAGTCTACCTGTGCCCTCATGCCAGGTATGGTCCAAAATTTAAATAGCCTGCATGCTCTCAATGCCTGTAATGAAGGTGGATGCAGTAATGCAGCTTGATCCACATCCTCGTGCTCTCTTTCCCGCTAAACAAGTATCTTATGTACCTACATTGCAAAATAGGTGGTTTAGAAAATTTCAATTCAAAATCTATGGGGCAAAAATGAAGAATTTAGGGTTTTAAACTGCGTTCCGCGGGGTTGGCACCCATTTTTTTAGAGACACTGCGTAGTTGCACACTTCTCCTTAAGGACAGGTGCGGCACCCCAATTTTTCCCTGTGCACGGAAAAATCGGGGTGCGTAGGGGCCACATAGCGCACCTGCGCAACTGCCGCAGGCGATTTTTTGCCCAAATTTTCCTCTAAAAATCAATTTTTAAAGCCTAAAACAAAATTTTAAACGGATGAAATGCGAGTCAGGGACAATGTGGATTACCTGGAGAAGACGATTCTCAATTCCAGTGGTCGGATTTTCCTCAATATCCACAGGAAGTTTTCTTACCAAAAGCTCTTACTTTTTACTCCAAAGCCAAACAGTGAAAATGAACTTGTAAAAGCCCTTTTTATAAGATTTTTTGAATAAATAAATTTAATTTATTTATTTTTTACTTTGAAAAGGTCACTTTTGGTACATTTTTATTATTTTTAAAACAGATATGAGTAATGTTTGCAGTTTTTATGCAGAATATTGGGTATTCAGGCGAAATTGGTCATTTTCAACAAAAACACATAGGAGTCCTCTTTAAGCTTTTTTCTGACTCATAAAATATGAAAAGATTGCTGAGTTTTTCTTTTTAGACTCGTTAAAACGGAATTAAAAAGACGATCTACTTACAACTCTTTTCTGACCATATAAACATGAAAAGATTGCCGGACTTTTGTCGTTTCGAGTTCAATATTGGTAATAAAACGACGTGTTTTCGATCTTTTTTTTACCTTTTTCATATTGAAGGCACTAATTATGAAAAGTACTCCTTGATCGTAATGATCAAGCGGTTCTCTCAAGTATTATTTTATACTTTTTCGGGCTTGGGAGACACAAATTTACAAAAAAGGACAACCATGGAGTTTTCTTAAGTTTTTCTTCTGACTCCCTAAAATTGAAAAACACTGAGTTTCTCCTTACTGGACTCGTTAAAATTTAATAGTAAAGGACCTATTCAATTACAAACAGGAACGAAGCACTCCTTCTTAGGGTTCGAATCTAAACTAAGTTGGACTCATCTAAAGGATGAACTTATAACCGAGCAAATGTTATCCTCCTCAAGTTTGTCAAAAATAAAGAGGTACTTGCCAGAAATGGTGGGGGAAAAGAGAGAAAAATGAACCTGTTTGTTGTACTTTGTGTTTGAAAAACTTTCCATCACTATTGAACACGACACTTTTATTCACCTGGGTTGGGAAATCCTTTACCTAACAGTTAATCAAGCCACATTGAAAGTCTTCAGCCGGTTTCTGGGTATTAGCTTTGGGTCAATTGTCACCAAGCCAGCTGTAGTGTCGTTATGTGTTCAACAAGTCCGTGCAAATAAACAATTCACCGACAAAATATCTGTCATCCATCATTGACCGTCCCTGAGTTAGTTCTTGCCAAATATGTTTCTTCAGACTTGATCTATGATTTCGTGTTATGGGCTTGCCTATGACGGATCGCTTTCTATCGACTCCGGCTCATTATCTAGAAAAATGATCTAGAAATCATCAGTACCTTGGAATCTGCATGCCTCAATGGCAGGTTTGTCACCTTTGATGACAGGTTGCATCATTGACCTTCGATCAAAGGATTCTGTGATGTGTTCGACATCGACCCATTCATTCACATTTCATGGATTGTACTGAGTACTTTGAGGGCCATTGACATTACTGGTGGTTCCTCTCACACTTGTTAACAATTTACATCATTGACTGGTAATCAAGTGGTTTCTACCATGTTCGCTTGACACATTCATTCACATGGATAGAATCGTACTAGTTCGAGTAGAAGAAGACCCGGATCTATTTTCCACCATGCAGGCTGCGAGGAATTTTGTTTTTTTTATATAGTGGACTATTCATAAACAGATGGTGCGCCATACTGGTCCATATGTTCCTACTTGTGATGTAATACAAAATCATTCCTGTATCAGAACAGTTTTAGATAGTTCTTAGTCAGTTTTGATCTAAGTATGGGAATGCCTACCTCATCGATGATATTTTCACATATATATATTTTGTGTTGAATGTTTTTATAGGTTCCGACTGGGGTATCCACAGGAAGATCCTTGAAATGATAAAGTCCTTCACTCTTCTTAGATGATCAAAAACCATCCTGATCTATTACAGACTTCACACTTTAGGGGGAAATCTGTTACACAAAAAACTGTCACCATGACTTTCTACAGTTTGTGTGAGTCCATAAACACTCACACATACCTCCTTTGCAAGTCTTAAGCCTCATCTCTTCATGTCAAGCCTTGAAAATTGGAGAAATACCTTAAAAATATCTTAAATCCTGGTTTCGCACTTTCTCCTACCATTGCCTGCGGTGCCGCACCCAATGGTCATGTCCCCTGTGAACCTGACTGCTCTGTCTGTTGAGTGATGGGCGCGAACCCCTGTAAAAGTTAAAAAGGCGTGAGTTCATTCTTAAAAATTCATCTTGGGTCACTTCTGGACACTTCTAGAAGGAATATTGCGCTGGCAAGTCCGCTCCACCTTGGTTCATCCATTCCATAACTAAGGGAGCTAAATCCATGATATGAGGTGCTTATCCCATTGAAGGAGGAACTTATCCCTTCAATGGTGGACCTGCAACTTCCTCCATTTGCACTATAAATTCATGCATTGGGCTGGTTATAAGGGAGGTTGAAAGCTGAAGATTCTTGAGGGTAAATGCTGCTGGATTTAACTTCCTTTTTGAGCTTGTGAGAGGAGAGATCACATACCTTTCATTTCATTGGAAGTGAGTGAGGCTTGTCAAGAGAGGAGACTCTTGCTGGACCCTGGAAGAGCTTGTGCAACATCAAGGCAAAGGTTGTAAGGTTCTTTTATTCATAAAGTTAATACAATCAAGTTTGTTTTTCTCAGTGAACTATCTCTAATGGTTTATTTTATGAGCTCCTTGATCTTCATAATGAACATGTTTTATTCTAATATCTTTGTAGGTGTTCTTTGATGTGTGTTTGTTTGTGTATGCAGGTTACTAAAGAAGAATTGCTTGAAGCCGTTAAAACCAAGCTGCCACAAACAAGCGTTGGACCGAGGTAGGGTTTGTTACACCTCTTAGTTTTCATTTATGAATTGAAACATGTTTAGGGAAAAGTAGATTTGTTTGTGCCCCTTGTTGCTAGATATCATTCGATATTAGGGAGATCGGTCTTGTCTGCAAGAACGATTTATCCGGCCATAATTCCACACCCCTTGTTCACCTTGCTTGTTCTTGAACCATCTCTCCCATGTTTGAGGTAATCTAGTGGCTTGAACCACTGATTCCTATGACATTATCATAACGAAATCGCCTACACAAGCAATTTGGCCATCAAACCCTTATGTGAATGCTTTGACAACAAAGTCATTATGCCCTTGGAATTTCTTAAGGAACAAAAGTTAGCCTGTGTAATTGAGTATGAGTTTACTGGAATTATGCTTAGGCTATGCTTCTAAAATTGCAAGTGACCATGGTTCTTTCATGACCACACCAAGTTTCCCCACGTCATTGCCAATCTTTGTGTGTGATGTTACGAAGACATTATTTCTCCAAGTGACTGTCACTGCTAAGGAATAGATAAGGGTCTTGGGAATGTTAATCAATGTATGAACAATGTGAAAATTCAAGAAATCATTTCAAATCCTATAGTGATTCAGAATGAGGTGGGGAATTTTGATAATGGGGGGTCGAATAACATGCATGCATAGGAATTATGAGGGTCAAACTAATATTACATGTTATTGGATGGTAAGTTTATGGGGCAGCGAAGGGTAGAGAATGTAAATTATGATTGTGAGTGGAAAATATAGTAAGGGTGTAGGAAAGGTCATGTATGCATATTAAAATGAGCTCAAAGGTTTGTTGTTGAATGACTTTCTATGTTCTCAATAAACTATAAGAATTTCAATGTTGATTTCTTATTCGAACCCTATAGGTGATTCAGAATGAGGTGGGGAATTTTGATGATGGGGGGTCGAATAACATGCATGCACACAAATTATGAGGGTCAAAATAATATTACATGTTATTGGATGGTAATTTTATGGGGCGACTAAGGGATAAGAGAATGTAAATTATGATTGCGAGTGGAGCATATAGTAAGGGTGTAGGAAAGGTCATGTATGCATATTAAAATGAGCTCAAAGGTTTGTTGTTGAATGTTTTTCCATGTTCTCAATAAACTAGAAGAATTTCAAGGTTGATTTCTTACCTTAAGTTTACCTTAATGAAACCTTCATATAATGATACATGTTGAAGTTGATGAACACGATTACAAGAAGGAACTAAAGTTGAAACTTTTGTTGATGTTGAGAGTGACCTGTTGATGTTGAGACTAATTATTGAGACAAATCTAAAGAAGAAAAAAATGATTGATGTTGTTGATGAAGACCTATGGAGTGATGGAGAGAAGATACTAGAGTTGCGTAGGTAGCTCTAAACCCTCATCCTGAAGCTAATTATGATTATATGAACTTGAATTGCAAGACAAATTCGAAGAAGCTTGTTAGAGGTCATCATGTAAGGAATATAGAGATCTTGTAATTCTTGAGAAAAATTGTTACTAGATTGCAAGACTGTTATAGGAATGCCTATAGTTGGTGAAATTTCCATGAATATAAATGTTGAAGTTATTGTTTAAGAAGTCCAAGGCTAATCATCTACAAAATCATCATCTTTAAAATGTTGAAGCATTGTTAAGAGCAAAGAGAACTAAAAAATTGAATTATTAATATATCATGCATAAGTCGACATGTTGGGATTTAGAAATGGAGCTCTAAAACTATGGTCTAGATTTGTTAGCATAATTAAAACAAGTGCAAGTGTTGATCACTAAAATGACTGTTGGAGATAATAAAAATAAAATTTATTCTCAGATTTCATGAATATGTTGAACAACCAATTGCTAAAAATGTTGATACAAGAAAAACAGTTGCAACAGAAATGGATTATAACTATCGTAATAAGAATAACAAGAGTGGGTATCCCAAGCTTTGAAAGAAGAAGGTTTTCATAAACTTGATTCACATTTTGTTGATACTGCTGCTAGGAAAAACTAGTGATAGAATGTTAGGTTCCTTTACTACTAGTGTAACCCCTTATTGTTATTAGTGCAACCCCCTTATTATATTGTTGTGCCTATGTTGTCCCCATATTGTTATTACTATTCCCCATAGAAGCCCACTATTGTTATTATTGTGCCCTTACATTATTATTGTTATGTCGGCTCTGATTGTATTATGACCCCTTAGACTCCTATATATAGAAAGGAGGTCTTGTCATTTGTATCATCCAAGAATTGTTAATTTGTGTAATGTAAAGGAGGTTGCCCCTTCGAAGAGGTTGATTTATAAGGCGTTTATATATCTTTTCTATCGATTTGTGAGCTGGTTTCATAACATTTGGTATCAAAGCTTTGGATTCTAAGGCTTCGCTGCTCCTAACAGGGCTTCGTGGAATTTTCGCTATAATTTTTTTTATTTATTTATTAAAATTAATTTAATTAATTTTTTTTTTTTTCTTTCTGCGATGTTTCAGAAGATAAAAAAAGCCCATTTGAGAAGAAATCGTTGTGAACCTCAGGTCCAAATTTTGGATCTTGGCTCACAATATTTTCAGATATATGATCTGAGGAAGTTAGGGTTTTTGCAAGCTCTCGAATTCCATCTCAAATAGGTCATCGTGGCATTTTCGCTATAGTTTGTTTCTATGAAGTTTTATATTCTGAAAATAAAACCCATTTGATCCAAAATATTGGTGAAGCTTGAGCCCAAATTTCATATTTTGATTCGCTATATTTTTGGAGATATCATCCAAGACATTTATGGTTTCTACAGGCCCCTGAATTACATCCCAAATAGGTGACCTTGGGAAACCCGTCATAAATCTCTATCGGAGCATCTGATTCAAATTTCGTAAAAAGTTATAGAAAGAAGATGGACTGTAGTTTGTTGGGTATTAGATTCAGAACCTAAGGTCGAAATAGTGACCAGTGGCACGTCGTACAAGTTCGATATACTAAACCAGTCTATAATTAGGTCATCGAGGGAGATTGGGCATAACTCTTTCTTTGAGAATCCAATTGCGATCAGACTTGTGGGGTTAGAAAGAGGACATATAGGGCTATCATAGGCCGATATGTCAAAACTTAAAGATTTGAAATTAAAGTGATATTCGTTTCAAGATCGAGCTCCTAAAATCAAGAAAAACCGATATGAGGAAGTTTGATGGCAAAGATCCGCTAAATTGGATACTATGGATGGAGCAATATTTTGATCTACATGAGGTGCAACTGTTACAAAAGGTACATATGACATCTTTATATTTAGAACCGAATCAATTTGTATGGTATAAAGGGCTTTGTTCTCGTAAACGACTTGTCACGTGGTCAATTTTCACGGAGGAAATGATAACACATTATGAGGATACAAAGAGCAACACCTTCTTTAGCCAATTGATAAATCTCAAACAAAAGGGTTCAATGGCAGAGCACGTTGAGGACTTTCAAAAATTGAATATAAGGGTAAATGATATTTTAGAGAAGCAGAGGATTGATGTCTTCATAGGGACTTTAAAAGATAACATCCTACATGAGGTTCGCCTTTGGGAACTTGATTAATTGGAGAAGGCATACAAGTTGGCAAGAAAAGTGGAAAGAAAAATTATAGCAACAAGGAAGTCTACCCCTCACAACTATAAAGATGGAAGTGTTGTTTCTCCTAGCCTTCCACAACCTACAAGGTTGACACCACAACAATTGGAAGAAAAAAGAGAAAAAAGGCTTTGTTACAATTATGATAGCAAATACACTAAAGGTCATAAGTGTGTTGAGAAGAAATTATTTTACATAGACTATGAAGAGGAGGAAGAAAAGGATGAAGAAACATCAAAAGAAGAGGATATACACCAGGAACTAACCCAAGAGAAAGAAGAAATGAATCCGATATCTTGTAACGCATTGGCAAGAATTACCACCCATGAAACTTTCAAGATAGAAGAACATATCAAGAAGAAAAAGGTTCAAGAAGTGAAATATCACATCGAGAAAGAAGAAATGAATCCGACTATATCTTGTAATGCATTGGCCAAATTACCGCTCCTCAAACTATCAAGATAGAAGGACATATCAAGAAGAAAAATGTTCAAGAAGTGAAAGGTCACATCGAGCATCAAGAAATGAATCCGACCATATCTTGTAATGCATTGGAAGAAATTACCACTCCTCAAACTCTCAAGATAGAAGGACATATCAAGAAGAAAAATATTCAAGCAATGGAATATCACATCGAGCATCAACAACAAGTTGTCCAACTTTTAAAGGATAACGCCACTTTGGTGCAAAATCGAATGAAACAACAAGCAGATCAACATCTCAATGAAAGAGGTTTTGATGTAGTCGATGGGGTATTTTTACGGCTACATCTCAAGCAAGCTATTTATGAGAAGGAAATGTTGGCAATACTACATGCACTTAAGAAAGGGCGACCTTACCTAATGGGAATATATTTCAAGGTAAAAATGGATCATGATAGTCTTCAATACTTTTTAGAACAAAGATTATCTTTAGAGGAACAGAAAAAATGGGTCACAAATATGTTGGGTTATGATTTTGAAATCATCTACAAAAAAGGGAAGCAAAATGTTGTTGTAGATGCATTCTCAAGAAAGGATGAGGATGTGGAAGCATTGTTTTGTGCTATTTCTATTATCCAACCAGATTGGATAAATGAAGCAAGGGATGAATGGAAGAAGGACGAAGAAGTGTGGCCACTCATTCAAAAGTTGCAGAAGATCTTAGTTCAAACAATATT
>APFE030738338.1:158700-169085 GCA_000404065.3 Pinus taeda | reverse complement strand
AAATATAAACTAATTACATTACCATAATATATATTAAAACTAACCTATATGTAAAATACTAGCCTCACTCCCTACGTATGAGTGCTTGCTTAAAAACTCAAACTAATACAAACCTCATTTATAATATATGGAAACTTTTAAAACTAATATATAAACCATTCAAAAAATAAAACTTTCGAATTAACCATGTGCAATGAACTTACGGTAATGCCCTTTGTATCGGCGGAGGATCGCATCGGCATATCGGGGGTATGGAGGTGTATCGAATCGGCGTATCGGGAAGGTGGAGGTGTTCGTATCGGCATGTCGGGAGGAAGAGGATATCGGGGGTCTTCAAATAAATCCCCGATCCGATGAGTTCCTATGGTATCGGTAAGTCAGGGGTGGCGGTGTATCGGGTTTTTTTATATCATGTACCGAATGAAACTCCCGACCCGATAACGTTTTTTATTATTTTTTATATTAAATTTTAATTTAATTAAATTAATAATATTAAATTTAATTAAATTAATATTTAATATTATTTTTTGGTTTGTTTAAATTTTTAATTTAATTAAATTAATTATATATATATATTAATTAATTTAATTAATTTTAAATTTAATTTTAAGCTTAAATTTCATTTTTGTTTGTTTTTATGAACATAAGTTTTTAAACTATAACTAAAAATAAAACTATAGCTATTTAGAAAATAAATGAAAAATTATAAAAATAAACTACAGCCACTTTTGGTTTTTCGAGATTAAGATTTGATTGGAAAATTGTAGTGAATTTCTTAAGTCCCGATGCTTAATTATTTGGCTGGATAATGAAAAATGTTAGTAAAACCCTCTATGAGTTAATATCTAAACTGAATGCATTATTGGACAAATTTATTTACAAAATGCGATGTTGTACATTTTACGCATTTTTAACCCAGGCTAGCTAAATAATAAGATTTTCGAATGAGTGCCATTTTCAAACCAGTTGACCAAATGAAGCGAAACAAGCGTCAATGAGAAGCTTGTAAAAAATCGATTCTAACAAAGCAATCAAAACAAGAATCCAAAGAAAACTAAAAATTAACGAAAGCATAAGGCAATCAACTAAAACAATAAAAAAAACCAAAAAGGGTGCTTAGCCAAATTTTTATAGAAAGGGTCCCCATTAATTGAAGTGAACACATCAATAATGGGGGGTTGTGTTTTTACCACAACACATACCCACACAAAGTTTCACCAAATTGAACTTCTTTTTCATTGATTCTGCAAGTGCCAGCTCACCACCCTTGCCACCAAAGATCATAGCTGGATTTTTGCTTGTATATGGTAGGCGTGTTATGCGGTGAATCAACATATTGGTGATGGGTATCAGCTCCTTGTTATAGAAATATTTGGGCACTGCAACCCTAATCACATATGTTGATAAACCAAGGGCTCTCAAACCCCTAAAAGTTTTGTTTCAAAACCTAAAGGATCAAGGTCAACTGATTACATCATTTCCCAGAAGTTCTCCCTGAAAAACTACTCAAAACTGGTCAAAACTAGACCATACAGACTGCTCCATACTGAGGGTGTGATGCATCCCACTCGTTACACACAAAGGAGTGTGATGCATACTAAAAATTCCTTTTGTAGGGTGCAATGAGCGAGAGCAGACAAATGGCAAAGGTAGTTTGCTAGGTGGAAACTCAGAGAATCTTCTAGAAACTACTCATATGACACTTACCTCTCTGAATTCACCCAGAGATGAGTAAGAGATCATGAAATCTCCAAGTGGAACCAAGAACTATCAGTGAAATGACACAAATCAAAAACCTAGAAGCTAACTCATCCCCCTGCAAATATCTATATATTGATCCCTCATCTTAAAGATCTAGAGGCTGGAATTTTGTATTTTGTAAGGAAGTTCTGTTGGTTTCTCTGTGAAACATTGTATTGTTGGGTGATCTAGCATTTCAAGAGGTGAAGAGGGCTTTCATGCTGGGAGGATGGCGCTGGATCAGATAGCTAGGTTGTAATCCTCTTTCTACTTCTATCAGTAAAGTTATTTGAGTTTTCCTCCATATACTTGCGTATTTCTGAATCTTGTATTTGTGTATGCATTTGTATGGTTAATGTACTTTTGATTCTACATTGTTTATGGCATCATAGATGTGTATGCTTTGATGGTTTCTTGTTTCTTTTCCTCTACAGGTGTTCTTTGAAGCGAGACAGGTGAGAAAGGAGTGGCAAGCTCTATCAAAGGAGAGAGGAAACAAGCAAGGAGCCAAGTGAAAGACTAAGGTTGGTTCTCTCTACTTCTCTCTTATCTATCTCCCATAAAGCAAAACACAAGTTACTTTGAATTGTTTGTTTCTAAGATAGCTACCCATCTTAGTGGGACCAACAGATCTAAATAGACACTACTTTTCCTAGAAACAAAATGGAAATGGGGAACGAATAGTTTATTTGTTTGTTACTATTGTTTGTTTTATAAACTATAGACGAAGCCTAAAGTTAAGCCAGCTAACCTTCGAACTGCTTTTGCTATGCAACTACAAAGTAGATCAACGCTGCTTCAGTCAATCTCTGGGTTGGTTTATGAACTAAACATCTGACTTGCAAACATCCTAGGTGCTCTAGTGGTGGTTCAATAACCTCATAATATCATACCCCTATACTTTTTGTTTAATATCCATCATAAGCTCGACGTAAATCACTGAACTTAGCTACAAATTGTGAGTTAAAACCAAGCTCAGTCTCATCCCTGGACCATCGCACTATCTCTCATTAGTAGTCTAGATGCATCGTACCTCTTGTGTGCTATAGGTGATATTCATCCCTATTTCCCTTAAGGACAGGTACGATGTTTGAATGAGACTATTTCCCTCTCTGGATTTTATTTTTTTCTTCATTTTTTTCAGCTCTATTCAGTAGTTTTGCTTCTTATGATCAGTATATCATTGTTGAAGCCTTCTTCCTTTACATTATTCAACCTCCATTAATAAGGAATTTTGAATGTTTTTATGTATTTTTCATCATTTACAGTCCTCCTTTGCAAATAGTAGCTTAATCGGTCGTCTTTTGATTCGAAAGTGTCGCAACTATCGTTTTGAGTCAAGAAAAAGAGTGTCGTAAAGTATTCCGCTTTTAGATAGTCAATTGTACTTTTGCCATTGTATTTGATTTGAATTGTCAATATTTGAAGTGTCGAAAGTATTTTTCCGTTCGAAATTGAAAGTGTCGTCTTAGTTTTCCTTTCATTTCGAAAAGAAATTGTTAAAGTGTCGCTTTGAAGAAAGTAGTTCAGATCTGTACTTAGTTTCCTTTTTGGCATTCACACATTAAGGAAACAGAAAAACAAATACATGCATGTGCATTTTCATTTAGACTGCATGTAGAAATTGATTTAGGAAAAGTGCATGTAGTGTGTGCTCTCTTCTCTCTGTTGAAAGAATCTTACTCTTCTTTCTTTAGTAGCTAGGATTTTCATTGCTAAAGGAAAACAACAATTGTTTATCATTTTAGATTGCATATTTAGGAATTTTACATATACATCACATGGTGAACCTTGAAAGGCAAACTTCTTAAGAAAGATCAACTTTAAAATAAACCTCAATGAACATAAAAATGCTTTGGAACTTAATGCACAACATCTAGAAGTCTAGGATAGAGACGTATTCCTGCGTCGTAAACCCTGGTAACTATCATTTTCATCATAGTTTGGGTGATTCCTCCTCTTTGATACGACAAGTGCCAGTACGGACTTGTGCTCCCACATACCGTCAAGTATATATTGGGAGACCACATTAGGTTGATATCCTTTATCCTTAGGAAGCTGTGTCTGTTGCCCTATCGATTGCAATGCACTGAACATAGCATTCAGGAAGATTGACTGTTGCTACTCCGACAATGTTTGCTGGTATACCATCTGTCCCAACTAGTTCTCAACCGCTAGATGGAGTACACCTAGGGACTATTTTGACAGCATGGTTTGTTCCTATTTGTTCATTCAGAATCTTATCTGGAATTCCTTATGTTGAGACTTAGCAAATTGATCCTTCACATCAGTATCAATTTGGGCAGTCTAGTCTCCAAAGACCAATTTACCCTTTGAACACTGGATTTCTGCCATATGGGGGGGAGTATTCCTTTTCATTGTTCCCTCTGGGAGAAAAACCATATGAGAGCTCACAACAAAATTTAGGTCAACCTGGAATTGCATCCAGTGATTGGGTACTGATATTGCCTCAACAACCAAGAGTTGTGTATTCAATACAACAAAATCAACCTATGTCAAACATTCCCACTACACCTGCTATCGTGACAGTGTCACAAGTACAAGCGCTGCCTATTGTATGTCAATGTCAAGTCTCTTAGGTTGTAATACAACAACCTCTTGTCTCCATGACTCAATCACAACAGCATATTAGTGGCTCCTTAACTGGAGCGACTCAGGCTCAAATGGGTACCATCACCCCTCATCTTGGTCAAACATCTAGTATTGGACAACAGCAAATGGTCCAACAACCATGGCTGGTACAATACCAACAACCACAATTCCAGCAAGCTTACCAAGGACCTGAGCAACAAATTTTTGCAAGTAATGGGCAATCGTATGTTCAAAATGGTTACCAACAATCATATTATAATAGTTATACCCATCAACCTTATCAAAGTTATCAACATCAAATACATTATGTTAGTATGCAAAGACCCACTGCTCAGGCTATCCCATCTTATCTTAGGTATTCTTTACCAAACATGAATCAACAATTGCCTTTCGTAACAACTTTAGAATTACCAGATCTGAGCCAACTAAAAAATGATCCAATTGCTTACGACCCTTGGTGGCCAGCAATTCCTCATAAACTTCTGTTAGATATTCCTAAATTCAATGGAAATCTGAGTGAATATCCATTGAATCATGTGATCACCTTTCATTTGTGGTGTTCATTCAACACCCTTAATCATGATTCGATTAGGCTTCACCTTTTTCAACAAACGTTAACTGGTCCAGAAGCAAAATGGTACATCAAATTGCCTAGAGCTTCATTCAATAACTTCAGCACCCTAGCCACCACCGTTTTAACCCATTTTCAGTTACCCATAAGGTACGAAACAGGAACGAAACTTCTTACCAATTTTAAATAGACAATGGCCACTCACATATCTGATCATATTCATGAGTGGAAATGGCATTGTCGAATGGTAAAGACATATGTTCCTGATCAGCTTCTAGCTGAATGTTTTATTAAGTCATTGTTACCTTCTGTCACAAAAGATGTGGCCAAGGGAGTGTTATAGACATTTTTGGGAACTTCAACCCCAATAATAAATGTCCATAAACTGAGGGCTCCTATGTCCCCAAAATTGTTGCTTCACTACCTAAAGGAACAAGGTCAGCTGATTACATCATCTCCCAGAAGTTCTCCACTGAAAACTGCTCATAAATGGTCAAAACTGGACCATACTGAAAACCCAGTGCAGAGGGTATGATGGATATCACCTTCCCAGTGTATAGGGTGTGAAGGTCAGGAATGGACAAATGGAAAGGACAAAATGTGAGGTGGAAGATCATGGAATCTTCCAAAAGCTTCCCCTCTGACACTTTCCTCTCTGTTTTCGACCAGGGATGAGTAAGATATCATCATTCTCCAAGTGGAAGTAGGAACTATTAGAGAGAGGACACTAATCAAGACCCTAGAAGATGACTCATCTCCCTATAATCATCTATATATGGAACCCTCATCACAGAGATCCAGAGGCTGGAATTTTGTATCTTATAGAGAAGTGTTGTTGGTTTTCTGGTGTACATTCATAGTGTTGGGTGATCTAAGCTTTACCTGAGGTGAAGAAGGCCTTTCTAGCTGGAGGATGATGTTGGGTCAGAACATATGGTTGTAATCCTCTTGCTAATTTTCATATTAATAAAGCTATTCAAGTTTTCCTCCATATTCTTGTGTACTTGTTTATATATGCATTTTTATGGTTAGCGCACATCTGGTCCTGTCTTATTTATGAATATAGATCTTTGTTCTTCAATAGTAGTATGTTGCTATGATTCCACAGTTGCTATTTGAAGCTGGGAAGATGAAGAAGAAGCGGCAAAGATCTATCAGGAAGGAGAGGAAATCAAGCGCAAGACTAAGGTTGGTCTCCTTTGTTCCACTCCTATCTATTTTCATAAAGGAAAGCAAAAATAGACTTTACTTGTTTGTTTCTAAGATAGCTACTAGTCTTAGTGGGAATAGCAGTATCTGAGTGGACACTATTCCCGGTAACAAAATGGTGACTCTACTGGGGACTGACTAGATTGTTTGTTAGCCTATCTATCTTTGTTTCTTTTATAAACTTACAGACGGAGCCTGAAGCCAAGCCAGCTAGCCTTCGAACTGCATTTGTTATACAAATTCAAAGTAGATCAATGCTACTTCATTCTATCTCCGGGTTTTGTTTATGAATTAAACAATCGATCTGCAAACAGTCTAATTTCCCTAAGTGGTGGCTCTAGTAATCTCTTTATATCACCCCTGTGTTTTACATATACTGAACATTACTTACTCAGCATAAATCCCTGAACTGAATTGAAAATTGTGAGTAAAAACTCGTTCAAAGTCTCGCATTGGTACCATTGCACCCTGCCTTCAAGGTAGACTGTATGCATCGCACTTCCCGAGTGCAGTAGGTGCACTACATACTGAATTCACAGTGTGACAAGTGCAATGGTCAGGGAAGGTTAACTTTACCTTCAGACTTTGGTTTTTCCTCACTGTTTTTAGTCCTATTTAGGAGTTTTGTTGTCTGTAGTCAGTGTATCTTTATGAAAACCCCCTTCTCTTACATTATTCCACCTCCATAGTGCAAAGAACTGTAAGTGTTTTTATGTATTGTGCGCCATTTTCAATTCTCTTTTGCAAAAAAGTAGCATAGTCGAACTGTCGTTTCTAGATCTGAAAGTGTCGTAGCTGTCATTTTCAGTTTTAGAAGGCAATCCCATTGTTCTTGATAGTCGATTATAAAGTTACTATTGCTTATGATTTGAATTAGTAGTTTTTAAAGCGTCAAAAAGAAATTTTCATTTCGAAATCGCAAAAGTGCCTCTCTTACCTTCACTTCATTTTGAAAACAAATTTGTTGAGTGTTGTCGCTTTGAAAATAATTCAGATTTGCACATAGCTTCCTTATCATCATTCATACATTAAGAAGGCTTAAAACAAATACATGCATGTGCATTTGTATTTTGACTGCTTGGTTTGATTTAGGATAGTGCATTTAGCGTGTGCTCTGTGCTCTTTGCTAAAAGATTCTTAACTTTCTCTCCTTAGTAGCTAGGATTTTCATTGCCAAAAGAAGATTAAACGTTTGTTTATCATCTTAGACTGCATTTTAGGAATTATATACACATCACACGGTGAACCTGAAAGGCAAATTTTTAAGCAAGATCAACTTAAAATAAATTTAATGAATCTAACAACGCTTTGGAACCTATCGCACAACATCTAGAGGTCTAGGCTAGAGACATATTCCGACGTCATAAAACCTGGTAACTGTTGTTTTCATTGTTGGTTGGGTGATTCCTCCACTCCGAGACGACAAGTGCCAATATGGACTTGTGCTCCCACGTACCGTCGAGTATATTTTGGGAGACCACAATAGGCTGCATCCTTTATCCTTAGGAAGCCGTGTCTACCGCCCTATCGATCGCAATGCACTGAACACAGTGTTCGGGAAGACTGACTGTCGTACCATAAAAAGTATTCTACAGTTTTGTGATTGGTTTAGTAATCCCCTCTGCCTAGATCTCTAGAGAAGTCCATTTTTCTCCTTTTCAGACTCCTTAAGGGAAAAGGTCCTCTGAGCACTTGTCACTTCAGGCTCAATAAAAATCGAAGGCAACTAGAGTCATATTTTGTTTTTTCTCGACTCTTTAAAATTGAAAAAACAAGTTGTGTCAAAGCGTCTAAAAATTCATTTTAAATCGGAATAACATCACAAATTCCCCCGTTGGTCTTTAGGTTGAGAAAATGGAGTCTACCAACCAAGGATTTCCCCTTAGAGGAAATCCTAGTCTGTTCTCCTCTTGGGGAGCTGTTGGTGCATCCCATATGGCCACTTTGTCACTTCCAGGGTTGACAATTGGTTTGCCTGTCTGGCTCTTCTCTACCTCTATCGTTCAGAATCTCGTAATTCCTGAACAGTCAAATCAGCAACTAGATGACACTAGAGTTTCCTCCCAACCTTCTACTTCATCTGATTCTCCCTCTCCTCCTTCCTCTTTGCTTGATAAAGTCGATAAAGCTAAAAATCAAGTGACTAAGAAGAATAAGAATCAGAAAGAGAAAAAGGAAAAGAAGAAAAAGGAACCAAAATCGAAAGGGGGCAACCAAGCATCATCTAGCGAAAATCCTCACACCGCACCATCGAAACCTAAATCTCCTTGTGTCATTTGTGATGGAGACCACTATCACCGAGATTGTCCCTGCATCCCTCAGATCTTAAGGGACTGGTCTCCTCATTTTCACAATCCGGTGGCATCAACCTTTGAAAATCATGTTGAATTCACACCATCAACCAGTGAAAGTGAAGCACATGGACAGAAAAGGAATCCCAGATTTCCTTGTAAGTTGTGTGAAGGCAATCACGCTGTCCACCGTTGTCCCTTCCTGGACGAGGCTAAAAGAGTTTTGGATGATCGTCCTGCTTCACCGCTACGGCTCCCTCCTGGATATAAAAAACTCTTGCCAAGTCCCCCACTGGTTGAAAATCTGGCTAGCCCGTCATTTTGGTCGACCGAAGCATCTATCATTGAAAATGAACCCTCTAAATCCATACCAGACGAAAGTCAAAAGGTCGAGACGGCAGTTGACCCGGTCTTGCCTTCAGAGTGTTCATCTTCGAATGATACTGTCGCTGAAGAGAAAGAGAACGAGACCGTTCAAATTCTTTTCATCAACACAGACTTCGATGAACTTGGGGGCAGTCCTCCCGTTCCTTTATTGCAGGAAGGAAGCTCATCAGATTCATATCCGGCCGTCTATTCGGTCCCACTACCAAGCAACCTAGTCGTTTCCTTCGACTGGAATCTACTAGACAGACCCCGTTTACCAGCTAGTGTACCATTCAGAATCAGTGTACAAGATTAAAGAATGGTTATGGCTGGTACCATCATCAATGAAGGGGCTTCTGTGAGTATCCTTTCCTCAACTGCTTGGAAAGTGCTTGGTTCGCCATCACTTTTGCCTGAAATGAGAAATCTGACAGGCTTCAACAAAGGAACCAGTCAACCTTTAGGTATCCTTCCAAATGTGCCCATCACTTTGAGAAGGAAAACCATTCACATGAACATGATGGTAGTTCAAGGACCCTTGGATTATAATCTACTCCTTGGACGCGACTATATTTATTGCATGGGAGCTATCGTCTCCTCACTCTTTAGAGTAATGTTTTTTCCGCACGAAGGCAGAATGGTCAAGCTCGTAGACAAAATGTCATTCCTCGATTCACACATCGCAAATAGTCAAATGCCATCCCTAAATGGTCTTTTCACGCAAGGAATGTCTCATCAATCCCCAGTCCGTCCACCTGATGAGTGTGAGTGATTCAGGAGGATGTGACTGAAACCTAGGGGGCATGCAACCTGGTCTATTTCGGCAGGAAAACCTTGGGTATAGAGTGGATTTCCGTGAGGGATATATGACTAGTCTGACACACCCGTCCTCACAGGAATGGGATTAGGCTGGAATAAGATACCTTCGTTAAAGTTATGCTGAGTGGCATGCGGTTGCACCACTCCCCTTTGTCTGTTTTGGTAAACATCGCCAAGGAAGCTTTCTGTCTGCTACGCAGATGGAACTTTCATGGTAACCTGGAAATTTTTCACTATACCTGGGGGCATGCAAACCTTTCCACATGCAAGCAAAGAGCGACTATTTATTTTTTAAATTGTAGGACCTCTAACCCTTTAAACCCGTAAGGCTAGTCGTTTCCTAGCTTGCATAAAGAAAGGATTCAGGGCAAAGCTTTAAAGATGTAAGCCCCTTCAAAATAGCATCTTGAATGAGACATCCTTATCATACGACTGGCAAGCAGTGTTACCGCAGGGTTCAAGCTCGTTAAAAAATAAACCCGCCACGAGTAGTTTTAGCGCATAGTTCAAGCTCATTAAAAATAAACATAAGTCATGAGCAAATGTTTCCCCCAGCGTTTAAGCTCATTAAAAAATGAACTGGTAAATAACCATTGTGAATGCCTTATCACCAGCTTTTGAGCCTTGGTTGTGTTCTCATCATCACCTCCACTCTATTTTTAGCTTATCGTTCACCCCCATATGATTGTTTACCCCTTCGAGGAACATCTACGAAGAGTGATTCTATTAGCCATCCTTGTGACACTGCCATGATTGGAAAATTCCAAATCTTACCT
>APFE030738338.1:95894-116240 GCA_000404065.3 Pinus taeda | reverse complement strand
AACAAAATAAAGGCGGTATCTTTTTATCTCAAACCAAGTACCTCAAGCAGATCTTGAAGAAGTATGGCATGGAAGATTTGAAACCAGTATGTACTCCTATGGTCACAGGATGCAACTTCTGTGCAAATGATGAATCAACAGTAGTGCATCAACCAACCTATAGATCCGTGATTGGAAGTCTGCTCTATTTAACAGGTACCCGACCAGACATCATGCATGTAGTAGGAATGTTTGGAAGATTTCAGGAAAATCCTAAGGAAACTCATCTTCAGGCAGTAAAGAGAATTTTAAAGTATATTCAAGGAACTCAAAACTATGGCCTATGGTATCTTAGAGATGCATATCTCACTCTTCATGCTTATATAGATGCAGATTGGGCTGGAAGCATGGATGACAGAAAAAGCACTAGTGGCGGTGCATTCTTTACGGGTTCCAGATTAGTATCTTGGTTCAGCAAGAAACAGAGTTCTATTGCATTATCTACAGCTGAAGCAGAATATGTGGCTGTTGCATCTTGTTGCACCCAACTCCTTTGGATGATGCAAACCTTGCAAGATTATCAAATCACTTGTACTCCACCTGTCTCCATATTATGTGATAATACAAGCGCAATCAACATTTCAAAGAATCCAGTCATGCATTCAAAGACCAAGCACATACCTATCAGATATCATTTTCTTCGGGAACAAGTGCTGGAACAAAAAGTCAAGTTGGAGTATGTTCCCTCTAAGGAACAAGTTGCTGATATACTCACCAAACCACTACCCAGGGAAACATTTGAATACCTTAGACAGAAGCTGGGAGTAGTTGATGCTTCATCCTTCTGTTAAAACTTGTCTGTTCAGAGAAAAGTTGTTGTACGCGAGTTGGATGAGGAGGATTCCGCGTACATACACCGGTTTATGTAGATACAGTCGCGTATATGGAGGTTTGAAGGATATCAGTAGGGACAGACTCTGGTTGAAGATAGTCTGATATGGGTCTGAAAAAGACCATCTGGCACAGGTATAGGGGGGGCAGCTAATCTTCTAATGATGCATTGTTGGAATTACCTTAGAATCTTTTGGTTCAAGTTCACAACTGTTGTTGGTTTTAGGTGGAACACATGCAGAGGGAGAACAGAAAGAGAACATGGTTGCTGATCTAAATAATGATTGACAGATGCTGCTGATAGTAGTTATTGATGACTTTCATAGTCTTGCTCTAGATATTTCGTCTCTATGTCATGTATATCTTCTTTTTATCAAAGTCATGTAACGGCTTATTTTGGTTTCCCCACTATGCCTAGGATGAATGATGTAACGTAGTTGGTTGTCATATGTAAATTTCTGATGTATCCCCACTTGGTTGGATGGATGATCCCCACTTGGTTGGGTGATGGATGTATCTATAGAGTCTTTTGGTGAGAGGAAGGTCATTTATGATGTGTAAGTCATGGTTCATTTTGAAGAACATCATTTTGCAGATCTTGCCTACAGTTAGGGGGAGCATGTTCAGCACAGTAGAGCAGAGATTTCAGCATGTACTCAGGGGTAGCACAACCCTTTTCCCTTGATGACAAAGGGGGAGAATGACTTTGAGGATCTTGGGGTTGCCATCAAGTCCAAAGGGGGAGATTGCTGGCATTATTGCACAGGTTTGGCGCTATGGCACAGGTGTTGTCCTTGATGACAACACACTCTGATGATAGATCACATTTCAGGCTCTCAGAATGAAGGAAATCATATATATGCAGGTTCACCTTAACGAAGCCGCGTATACACGCGGGTTAGACGTTCCAAAGTCGCGTATGCGTATACACGCATTTTCATGCAAGGGAAAGTGCGTACATGTGGGAGAACTTATTTTTGGTCCATGGTATTTTGTCCTTGGTATTTGAACCTATGGTTTTGCAGCTTGGTATCTCGTCTAATGTGTTGATCCCAAGTATTGGGTCCTTGGTATTGATTTGTTATGGTTTTGGGCCATGGTATAGTGAAAGGCAAGACTATAAAAGAGGAAGAAGATCATTGGCCAAAGATCATCTGAATTATTGAATATCTGATATCATGCTAGATCTGGAATACTGGTGTTTGGGTTATGGTGCAGATCTGGATCTAAATGAAGGAGGAACATGAGCGCAAGAAAAAGGATAAGTTCTCTTGATGGGTCAAAATATTAAGGCTTGAATAGTGGTATCTCTATATGATTTTGATCTGTGATATGTGGCGCACGCTTGATCTATAAATTTGATAATCTGGGTTAACTAATGTCTGAATGTTTGAAAGAATGAATTATCCTTTATAGATCTGTACGCAGGTTCAGTGAAGTGAAGGCGCGTATACACGCTATTTTTGTAAGTGAAAGTAGCGTATACGCAAGTCGGTCTTGACACAGAAGGTATGCATGCAGGTTTCTGAATAGTGAAGTAGCGTACATCTCTTTATTTATGTTCTAGGTGCTTCTATTTATTGCTGCAGTGTTCTGGGTTCAGAAGTGGTGTGCAATTACTGTTATTGTGATCTATTGTCAGAGAAGTGTTTATTTTGATTCAGTTTTGACTGGGGAAAAGGTGATTGGTTGATTCAGAAATTCTTGATGTTTTATTGATGTTATTTTTGGATCCGTTCTGAAAAATAATGAAACGTGGTCCCTAAAAGAAAAGAGAAGGTTGTAGCATTCTGGAGGTAGGAGCTTGTGTACTAGTATCCCAGCTAGTACAAGAACTAAGGGGGTTGTAGCTCCCTTCCAAGAAAAGCTGGAGAACAAGAGAGGGTTGTAACTCTCTACAGGTAGTAGCCTGCATACTAGTAAAGACTGCACCAGTACAAAAACATTGTAAAAATAAGTTTCTAATTAAAAAGAAGATAGAGACGAATTGCAACAGGGGGTTTTTACCCACATTGGGTTTCCTCCTTATATCTTGTGTTCTTGTATGTGATTGTCTTCTGCTCTGTTTCATTGTTTCTGGTACTGTCTATTTGATTCTGATACACAGATTAATGATCAACCTCTGTAAGATAAATTAAATTATAATTCTACATGGTATATGTGGTTTTCCTTATCTGTAGTTGCGTATATACGCGGTTTTTACTAATTGAAGTAGCGTATATGATCTGGATTTGAAAGAGAAAATATTTGACTTGATAACACTGATTCACCCCCCCTCTCAGTATTATTTCCAACACAAAATGAAGGGAAAAGGGAATTTTCATAAGACATGATGGGATAATGGGGAAATTTATGTAATGGGGGTGAAATGAAATGAAGGGAAGTTAACCAAGTAAGCATGTGAACATCTTTTCACTCTCATAAATTCTGGTGCACACTGAAACATAGGATTAAGCATGATAAATGTGGTTATGATTTAACAATCTTGTACATTTGCAACCTTTCTTTTACCTACCCTTTACTTATCCTAACATGTTTTCTTCATTTTATTGGGTGCACTTAAGCTATCAAACCCTTTCTTTCCTTTTATTTTTCCAAGAAAACTATATAATTCTAAAATTATAACTTCCAATGGCTCAAACTAAGCCTATGAGCACATTTTTATTTCTCTACCTAACTACTAATCTGCCAAGGTTAAACAGTTTGACTAGATTTTTATTCTCTATCTATAAACATGAAATTTAAAGCATTAATTAGTCACGATTAAGCTATTTGACTATCATGGGTTGTGGCATTTATGACAAGTTGCACACAATCATTACTTTGCACATAAAAGTAAAAGTAGTGGCACTTGAATTTGCACACTTTCATGATGTGTTTTTGTTTGGGTTTCATATTTTTCACTTTTTTATCTTTTCTTTTTTTCCTTTGATTATTCTTTTAGGATATACCCTCTTTACATTTTTTAATTTTTAATGTGGAAAATATTTTGCAGAAAGCAAAAGTATGTACAATATTACAAGACTAACCATAGCCAATTCAAAATTATGAATCCTATTATTATATGACCCTAACAGTGGCTTCACATGGGGATGTCATTTCCTAGTGAAATTTCAAGAACTTTAAGATTAGTAGCCTCTGAAAATGTGATTGAAGTTACCTTGTAAACTATTCTTCTGTGATTCTGCTTTATTCATACTTATGATGGTGAAACTTTCAAAGCTCATGGTTCTCCCCAGGCTTCAACTTCAAAATATTACCATCCACTCCAATCTAAACTCTGCACTGTTGTATACAATGAGTAAAGTCAAGTGAACTATTGTTAATCTGTGGAAAAATAATGCCTCGTCATTCTACCATTGGCAAGTCCTCCTGGTAGATCTAATCCATCTATCTCTCTAACAAGAAAAAAGCATCGTTACCTCTGTAACCATAAATGACATAAGGGCTTTACCATAGAAAAATCAAATTTGCCATGTTTCCCTTGTCTTCCCTTCTTGAATTCCACTTAAGAACTTTATCACCTATGTAAAAATCATTAGCTTCAGTCCTTTTATCAACTATCCTTTTGATTTTGTCCTGGATTACTTTTGATTTTACATATAATTCTTCTATGGTCTGCAGCAAGTGTATGGTCTGATTTATCCTTCTCTGGATATCATTTGGTTCTACCTGCAACTCCTAGATGATCTTCATCACTAGCACTCCCAAATAGGATGGAAAAATAGCATCCATCCCATATACTAATTGATAGGGAGATGTACCAATGGACTTTTTGGTAGTTAGTCTGTCTACTCATAAGGCATTGACCAACTTTTTGTTCCATGTCTTTTTGTTGTCTTCCAGTAATTTCTTAATGATATTGACAAGGATTTTATTAGAGGATTCTGCAAGTCCACTACCTTGAGGGTAATAGGCAGTGGAGTGGCCAAGGGTGATGTGGTATTTGTTACATAATTCTACCATCTTCTTGGACTTAAAAGCAGTTGCATTATCAGTAATGAGCTTTTGGGGGCATCCAAATCTTAACAGGATATTGTTTTTCAAGAAGGAGATAATGACAGAGTCTGTAGATTATCTAGAAGGGATGGTTTCTATCCATCTGGTAAAATAATTAGTGGCTGTAAAAATCCACTTATGCTGGGTTGAGGAGGCTAGCTGTATTTCTGCAATGAATTCTAACCCCTATTGTTGAAATGGAATTTTTGTGGATATCGGTTTGAGAGGTAAATGTAAAAGCTTTATTTTTCCCTCAAATATCTGGTACTTATGATAGGAGGTCACATGTTTCTTAACATCTGCAAAAAGAGTGGGCCAGTAAAAACCAACCCTCGGAATTTTGTCAGTCGTAGTCTTCCAATACAAGTGTCCTCCACAATCTCCTACATGAAATTCTTCCATAATTTTATCAACTTCATCTTTCAGTAAACAGTTCAAAATAATACCACCATTGTCTTTCCAAAACAAAGCATTATCCATAATACAATACCTTAATGACTTCATTTTCAAAAATCTAGCTTTAGTTCTTGTTAAACCAGGACGAGCTTGTAAGTTTAGTAATACAAATATGATACCTGCCTACCAAGGTGAATCAATAAAAGGTTCACTGATCTATGGAGTTGCCATCTCTTCCTGATCATCAAGGGCACCAACAAAATTAATATCTAGGGCCTGACAGTTCGATTCAGCCATAATATTGGATAAACCTTGGCCTTTGATAAGTTTAGTGGGTTTTATTTCTATGTCATATACCAAAATAGTGGAAATCCAATTGCCTCTCTTTCATTCAAGCCCGTTTTGTGTCAAAATGTCCTTTACTACTAAGTTTGGAACATAAGCAATGATGTGAGAATACAAAATGTACACTCTGAAGTCTTTAATAGCCTTTATTAAAGCTAGTGCTTGTTTTTACACTATGTTGTATTTGCGTGTGGCATCCCTTAAGGATTTATTGAAAAATGCAATTGGTTGTTCATATCCCTGGTCATTATTTTGCAACAAGACTGCTGCAATAGTGTGATCTAAAGCAAAAGAAAAAATTATAAAATCTTTCTGAAAATCAGGACTTATAAGGGCTGGCGTTTTGGTTAGGGCTTCCTTGATGGCTTCAAAGGACTGTTTTGCCTCCACTATCCATTTAGGTGCTGAATCTTTTCTTAACATGTTATTTAGTTCTCTAATCAATTCTATTAAATTTGAAATGAATCTCCTAAGAAAATTAATTTTGCCTAAAAATGACTGCAATTATTTGATGTTTCCAGGATGGGTGATGGTCAAAATGGCCTCTATTCTAGCAGAATCTATCATAATTTTATATCTTTAGATATTATATGTCCCAATATTTTACCCTCTTCTATACCAAAGAGTGTCATTTTGGGATTTAAGGAAATACCAAATTTCCTGCATTTAATGAAAGCTCTTCTCAGGTAATCTAGGTGTTCATTATTAGATTTAGAAAAGACTATGATATCTTCTTGTTAAACTACTTAGAAATCATGGATCTACTTGAAAAAGCTATATCCATATCTCTATGAAAGGTTGCTCCTACATTCATTAATCCAAAAGGCATCTTCAAATACATGAAGGTAACCCAAGGTGTAGTAAATGTAGTTTTGGCTTGGTCTTCTGGTTGGACTAAGATCTGGTTGTATCCAGAAAATCAATCAAGTAAAGAGATTATGGATGAGCCTACTACCCTTTGAAGGATATGGTCCATTTTTGGTAGAGGATAGTTGTCTTTCAGTAAGACCTTGTTCAAATTTCTGAAATCAGCACTCAGTCTGATTTCCCCAGTCTTCTTCCTAGTAGTGACTAAGTTTGAAACCTAATCTAAATATCTAATGGAGCTATAATTTGGGAATCATACATTCTTTTAACTTATTTCTCAATATATGACATAAGAACTGGATTAATCCTCCTAATTTTTTGTTTAAAAGGTTTATGATCCTCTTTGATTGGTATCTTGTGTTGAATTACACTGGTGTCATAAGATTTTAGGTCTTCATAACTCCAGGCTAATACATCTTGAAACTCTTTAAATTCTTTTGATCATTGAATGATTTTAGGTTTTTCTTCAGTTCCTATGTTACATTCTTCTATATCTGCTCTCAAAGGCTCCATTTTCGGTTTCCTAGCTACATCGTTGGAATCAAACAAATATTTTAAGGGGACTAATCCTTTAGGAAAAAAATTATTTTTAAGATTAAGATTTCAGGATCATCATTCATTATTTCCTCTATTTCTACACTTTCTAAGTTATCTACTTCTAATTTAGTGAAATTAGTAGGTTTACCTATATCTAAAATATTTACATCTATCCCACTACCTATGTCATTGTCTACTGTACAATTTGTATCTATTTTACAATTCTGAAACTCACCTTCAACATTCATGAAGTCATACATTTGGGAATCTTGTGAGAAAATATGCCAATACTTCAAATTGTCTAGTATGACAGGCCTATGTCTCACTTCTGCATGGTATTAATGGTTGGGCTAAAAGGGCAATTTGCAGGTACTGGCAAAAGTATCCAGACTGTGGGCTTGCATATTCTTCCTTCTAGGAATGGCAGCAAAGTTTGTTTCCAGAAGGTTTTTGATCAAATCTAGGACAATCTCTCTATATTGACTCAGTCTAGGATTGTTTACATAGTATTCACCATTAATTTCTGTAATAATCAATTCTAAGTCTCCAAGTATAGAAGCTCTCTTGGCTCCAAGTTTGCTAACCATTTGTAATCCTAAGATTAGAGCTTCATACTCTTCCATGTTATTTGTGCATTTAAAATTTAACCTAAATGCATGACTTTCGGCATGATTGTTCTCCATGTTGTGGATCCACACTCCTGCTCTTGCCCCTAACCTATTCACAGATCCATCAAAATCTAAATGCCACAAGGACTCATGAAAATTCACTGTCAGCTATTTTGTATTTTTGTTGCTTAGCTGTGATTTCCTTTCTGTCATGGTCTGAATTGTACAAGATGAAAGAGTCCATATTAGAATGCATGGAGTATATAGGGAAGTTTTGTGGTTTTTCTACACTACTCACCATGTATTTCATCAAGGCCTGTCTATATAGTTTTTTTTGTTGACCAAAAATAGATATGGTGGTATATGACATATCTAATTGCAAGGATCCTTGCAATTTTGCTCCCCATGAGTGAGATAACATCATTCCATATTTGGGTGGGATGTCTGCAACTACTATGTCCATAACAATACTCTTTGCTGGGCATTGGGCTAGAGTTACACATAAATATTTAATCCGAGCAAGGCACTTAACTTGACTAGAGTCAAAGGAAAACAAATCCTTATATGGTCTGGTGATATCTAAGTTTAGTCTCTCCATGATTGCTTTTGGCATCAATTTATGGGATGCCACTGAGTCTAGCATAGCATTTTGTAATACCTTTTCATGAATGTTCAGGCTAATGTAGAAAGGAGGGATTCCTCCTTGCTGATGAGTACCATTTACCTCAGGGCCAAACAGTAACTTAGTTTGATCATGATTCAAATTGACTGCATCTTCCCCTTCACCTATATTTAATTTTTTTGTGATCTGTGATCTATAGGATTCATTTTTCACTAGCTCAGTCAAATGGATTGATATTTTCAATTTTGTTATTTCATTCTTGAGGTTGAAAGGCAGTTGAGCTTTGTTTGTTTGGATAAGGTCTTCCTTAACAAATGCAATTTGTGTGTTTTTATCTTGTTTTTCAGTACTTGGAATTTCAGTCTATGTTTTAGCAGTTTTGTTTTGATTACTCCTATTTGGAATGTTTTTAGTGATTGTTTCAGTTTGAGTTTCAGATGAAATTATATTTACAATTTTTTGGGTAGAAGTCTCCTGTGTTCCCCTAGGAAGGATTTGTAAAATTTTAGTGACGGGAGCTTCTGTTATCTTTTTAGCTTGGGTCTGGATTGATATTTTAGTTGGAGATTCATTGTTATTTTTACTTCTTAAGCTATATTATTTGTGAACTTCATATATAGCTAACTCATAACCCTGATTAAAGTCGAAGGACTCACCAGATTCTAATTTCAATTATTGCAACATGTACAACTCTTGTTCTTCTTGAGTAAGAAAAACAACATCTTCATTTTTTATTCCTAATAAGTTTATATGGGTGTAATCCTCTCCTTCATGGCTCTGTGAACCCTTAGCATAGTTTTCCTAGAAGGGTGGCCTAATTTGCTGATCTGGTATAGCATTCATTCCCGTGTTAGGGTTCTTCCTGAAGTTGGGGTTGTTGTAGCATTTTTTGGTTTTGATAAGATAGAATATTTGAAAAAATGTTAAGTTAGGATATGGACATAACAATATTGAATAATTTTTTTTTGAAAATATCTTGACGATGATGTCCATATCAAAGAAAATGTTAGGTTAGATGCCCTAAAAAATCAAGACAAAAAGAAAATGTTAGGTTAGAAAGAAAAGAAAACAAATCAACTCTGAAAGTGAGAAAGTCTTAATGCTACTACTATTTTTTCCACAAAATAATGGTTGTGTGCAGCTTGTCATAAATGCCACAACCCATGACAATCAAATAGTTTAATCTTGACTACTTCATGCTTTAAATTTGATGTTATAATTAGAGAGTAAATATTTGGCCAAACTATTTAATCTTGGCAGATCATTAGTTAGGTAGAGAATAATAAGGTGCTCATCAGTTTAATCTAAGCCCTTGGATGTTATAAGGTTAGAATTAGATAGTTTTTTTAAAATAAAAATAAAGGAAAAGGGTTTTCTAGCTTAAATGCACCCATTAAGTGAATAAAAAGTGATAGGATAAGCAAAGGGTAAGTAGAAGAAAGGTTGCAGAAGTATGATGATTGATTGGACAAAACGTACATTTATCATCTTTTACCATATGTTTCTATGTCCATGAGGCAATTACATAAAGCAAATGAAGGTTTACAAGATCAATTAATTAACTTTCCTCATCCCCATTCATCCCTGTATTTACTAATTTCCCCTTCCCACCTTCATACAATTCGTATTCATTCATTTTCCATAAAAAACCCCTTTTCCTAAGGTTAAAATCCTTTTTGCCTAGAAAAAGTGAAAACCCCATGTTAAATCCCCTTTTACCCAAAAAAACCCACAAAAAGATGTTTAGCCTAAGTATTGATGTATATATGTGAAAAGAAAATAACTCAAGAAAATGAATTATACTTAGTGAATTTCCCCTTTCTGCTCATGTTTCATATTAACGCTAACTTAGAGTAATAAACCCCTAAAAGTCCCTTTCTCGTATATTATTAACTCCCTTTACTAAATATCCCGAAACCATAAGTTTTATTATAAAACTATGTATTCCATAACATATCGCATATCGACGGATCGCAAAACTTTCAACATGCATGCACTCTCCTCCACATTGCGATATGCAATGCGTGATGGTCCCAGACCCAACACAATATATTTCATAATTCATTTCCATTTCACATCTGCCCTTCATCACAAGTCTCGATTGAAAATATACCCTCCACCATTGCAATCTCCAATATGCGATGGGAACCCGGACTCGATCGTAATATTATCCATGATTTATTTTCCACATCGCGTCTGGCCCCTATCGCATTCCTTTATGATGGGCCTTCCTTCACTAAACTTCGATTGCAATATGAGATGAACCCAGACCCAACATCATTTATCCACCCAAATTCATACTATTTCAAGTCCGCCATACCTTGTTTTTCAAATGATTTCTTTGTTAAAATGTTTTTATGATTTAAACGAAGAATTAACCTAAACCTCTATTTAACCATAAAACCCCACTAATCTCAGTTTTCAACCCATAATAAAGCCCATAGCACCATGATTAATCATTGGGCCCCTTCGTTGCTCTTTCCTCTTACCTCCGTGATTCTCTCTCACTCCACCACTATCCGATCAAATGCATTCAAATCCAACGACCCTCAGCAATTTCAGGTTGGCTCTCTGTCCGAGCATTACCAGCTCGAAAAAAGCAGTATTCCACCAACCTCCCCTTACTACGTGTCAGGCCTCAGACTATATTGGGTGACCCCTCCCAAAAACCACCCGCGCATCATAAGTGGTTCGATGAAAACCATAACAACCTCCCGCATAATGACAAAATGACCACTATTCACTTTTCACCATAATTCAAAAAGTAAATTGTTTTTCTATTTAAACGTAAAAATCACCATTTTTTCTTTTTTCGCCTATTTACACAGTGAAACCTCCATAAACCTCTTCGACCAATAAAACCATTATTTTACCTTCCGATATGCTCTGGACTCCTTCGAATATCCTTTTGAGCTCAATAAAGCCATTGACAACCTTCTCTGTCACCTATGTTTTTCTTAACAATTTCTGTGTTTTGCAAGTAAAAACTCCTATTCCAGGCTTATAAAGAAAAAATCCTGCATACAGTTAGAAGACAAATACGAAGATCATATCAAATCACTTTACCCTGTAACATAAAATCTAAAATGATTTATTGTTGAAAAACACAGTAAAAACCTGAAATGCCAAGTAAAGGTAAAAAGAACATAGTAAAGGCTACTTAGGAGGGTCAAAGGATATTCACAGAGTTTAAAGAGTATCAGATGAAAGATCAAATGAAGAAATAAACCAGCGTAAAGGATACAAACAATCAAGCAGCTTAAAGGGAAAAATATCAAACAACAAAGCCATCACAACCTGAATAAAAGGAACAACAAGAAGTAGTTCAATATCTGCCCCTATCTTCTTGCATGAAGATCTTTCCTTTCCTAGAATAAATCTTAATCAATTTTAGGATATTTTCTTAGTTTCATTATTGTATAAATAACTCTCTTCTCGAGTTGTTAAGGGTTCAAGGTTCATTTTTCATTGCTTGTTAAGTCGTACCTATTCATTCTACTTTGAACTTGGTTCTATCTTTGAAGGAAGCTTTTCTAGACACTAGATGTCTTCAATCTTTCTGGAACCTTAATACAAAGCAGAGGATTCTGAATTTGGTTTTACACAGTATGTGTTATCCTGTAAGTTTTTCCAGTTATCAATTATTATGTTTTTCTTCATATGCTTATGACTTATAGAGATATCTAGGTAGGAATAATTGTGTCTCAATTTATTCTTATAAACTCCTGAAGTGATCATCTATTAAGAGAATGGATTAATGAACTGTTTGTTTAGCTAATCCCCTCTAATCAATAAATCATCAATATCTTGTGTAAGCTTAAGTATACTACCTTGAATCTTTGGAATGTAGTTTAGAAGGTTTTCATACTTATGATTGTTTTGTTTTATAGTCTGGAAACTGTGATAATCATATTATTTTATGTCTTCTTCTCACCACTATTTGATCTATATCACTATGTAAAGCTTTATAGCAACCCTTTGCTGAGATATTAATATTATCAAAAGGATTAAGTATTTCAATTCTACATCTGTCTTCATTCATTGGTCTTCCAAAACTAAAACCAAAAACCTCAAAACAATTATTTTATATGCTTTGGCATTGGTAGTTGACCTAATACTATCTCATAGGTACAACATCAGACTGGCGTCGTTTCTGGGGATTAGAATTTCTTTTAAGTTTCGCTTGGGACAACGATATTCATTCATTCTTTTCCTTTAAGATGATTATAGGGTTTAGAAAGGTTAAAATCATTCACCTAGGTGACTCCACACTCCCAAGCTGGCACCTTTTAAACATACCATATCTCGTTCAGAAGCTGACATAGTTAGTCCTCTATCAAATCCTAAAAGGCTTATGAGAAAAGTTAGTTCTAAAAAGGGACACCAACCATCTTCTTCTTCCTCTTCAGTCCTACAGTCTGAAGAATTAGAATCATTTGACCCCTATAGTAATATCCCATCTGATCCTGATTACTCCCATTTATCACCTAGGGTTGTTGAACTTCTAGATAGAGGAATTGATTTTAAGTCAGCCTACCTTATTCATTTGTTAGAATCTCATCCAATACCCACACTACCACTAGGATCACCTAAAACTAAATCTGATTTGGGTGTTAACCTACTAGAATATAAACCCATGGATTTCATATCCCCTACCACCTATCCATTTCCTTCTATTTTTTACTGACCTAAAGCTTCTTCTTCTAAACAACCCGAGGAGACCTTCTCTATATATTCCAATCCTCTCTTTGAAACAAAAGAAGGTATTCCTTTATAGGTCCCAAAGTTATTTCTTAAGACTCCTTTGAATTCTTTCATGAGATCTCCTCCTCCTTCACCTCCAACTAGTTCATCAACCCCTGAATCACATCTTCTTCCTCTACTTCTTCTTCATTCTCTACATCCACACAAACACCTCATACTCCACCTGGACAACCTCATACACCACCTGTTGTCGTGGCTTTCTGACCTATTGTACAGACTAGATATGATGCCTTAGTCTTACATAATAACCTTGATGCATTCCCAGATGGATACTTAAAATACCTACCCAAGTACAATGGAAAAATTGGTCCCTCAGTTGAGGACAATATTCAAGCTTTCCTAGACTTTGCAGACAATATGAATATTGAACAAGAAAGCATTTATATGATATTGTTTGTATAATCACTTGAAGAATGTGAGGATTTGGTTTAGGCAGTTACCAGCAGCTTCCATTAGAAATTGGGAAGAGCTTACAACCATATTTAAAAATCAATGGGATGTGAAAAAGGATCCTCTTTACTTTGTCATAGAATTTGAAGAGCTTAATAGATGAATTTTCATTTCTACAAATTGATGAAGATAGAACTAAAATAAATGAAAATGATACTTCAGATTTTAAAACCCAAATTGCTAATCATGACATTATTCAATTATCTAATAATTTTATTCCAAAAGGACTCATTCCTTTAGAAAAATTGTTTGATCAAAATGATGTCCTCCAAAACCCTCAGTCCAATTCTTCAGAAGATGACATAGAAGATATTAACATTGGAACTGATGAAGATATCAAAAACATCAAAATATATGCATCTCTAGACCCTGAGATCAAATCTCAATATCTTAAGTTACTGCAAAATTATAAGGATATTTTTGCTTGGAATTATGTTGATCTAAAGACCTATGATACTTCATTAATACAGCATAAGATTCCTTTGAAGCCAGAAGCAAAACATTATCAACAAAAACTTAAAAGGATGAATCTATCCCTTCTACCAATTGTAGAAAGGGAGATTAATAAAATGCTAGACGCTCAGATCATCCTCCCTCTTAGATATTCTAATTGGGTTGCAAATCTAGTTCCCGTTAGAAAGAAAAATGAAGAAACAAGACTCTGTGTGGATTTTAAAAATTTGAACAAGGCATCAATAAAAGATAATTATCGTTTGCCCAAAATGGATCAGTTACCTCAAATGGTTTCAAGAGCACAAAGACTTTCTATGCTTGATGGTTTTTCAGGTTACAATCAGTTGAATGTTGATACAGCAGGCAGATAGAAGACAACCTTTACTACACCTTGGGGTACATTCATGTATGCTAGGATGCCATTTGGATTAACCATTGCTGGAGCAACATTTCAGAGAGCTATGGACATAGCTTTTATGGGTCAGGTAAATAAATTTGTGGTTATTTACCTTGATGACATAACTGATTTTTCTAAATCTGGTCAGAAAGATCTAAAGCACTTGATGAAGATTTTTGACAGGTGTAGAAAATTTGGAATACCATTGAACCATAATAATTCCTTGTTTGTTGTCAAAGAAGGAAAACTGTTGGGCCATAAAATTTCAAAGGAAGGAGTAGTAATTGACCCCAAATGATTATCTGCCATTGAAAAATTGACCTTACCTAGAAACAAGAAGGAGATTCAAGCTTTTCTAGGCAAGATTAATTTTCTAAGGAGATTTATTCCAAATTCTGCAGAGATTGTAAAAGCTATAACTGATATTCTCTTAAAGGACCATGAAGTCAAATGGACTACCTCTTCTAAGCATGAATCTGAACAAATAAAAAGGGCTATTTCTGAAGCTCCCACCTTAACCAGCCCTGCTCATACTAAGCCATTTAGTATTTTCTCTTTTGCCTCTGAAACAACCCTTGCTTCCATTCTATTATAGAAAAATGAATATTCCCATGACCAACCCATAGCCTTTTTCAGCAAGGTTATGAGAGATGTTGAGCTTAAGTATAACATCATTGAAAAACAAGCCTATGCCCTAATTCAAACCCTGAAATCATTCAGAATGTATGTCTTACATTCACCAATTACTACTTATGTCCCTAATAGTTCTATAAAAATGGTCCTATCCCAACCAGACACTGACGGGAAAAGAGGTAGATGGATCACTCAAATTCTGGAGTTTGATCTAACTATCAAGACTACTAAGCTAGTAAAAGGTCAAGGATTAGCTAAGCTTCTAGTTGAATCCAACTGCAAAGTACTTGGAATCAATTCTGTTTTAGAAATACAAGGGAAGAATACACAAGAACCTTATGTCCTTGCAGAAGGGGAGAATCCATAAGAACCTTCCCTTCATCCTAAAGAGAAGAACCCACAAGAGCCTCTACCTTCAGAGAAGATTAGTCCTATACACATTGATGAAAAATTCTTGTTGTCAAACTGGTATCAAGATATTGTAAATTTCTCCATCCATTTTGAGTGTCCATCATCGTTCTCCAAAACCCAGTGTAAAACCCTTAAGTTAAAATCAGTCAAGTACTACATTATAAATTCAAAATTATACTAGAAAGATCCACTGAATATTTTGTTATTATGTTTAACAAAATCAGAAACTGAAGGAATCATTGACCAGTTTCATATAGGATTTTGTGGGGGACATTATGCTTGGAGAGCAACAACATACAAGATTCTGAGGGGAGGATTTTATTGGCCCACATTGTTCTTACAAGTAGGGGCAAAGGTCAGAGGTTGTGTTCCTTGTCAAATGTTTTCTAGTAAACAAAAATTAGCAACTCTTCCACTCATTCCACCAATAGTTTCAGCACCATTTTCTCAATGGGGATTAGATTTTGTTGGAGAGATTCACCCCACTTCAAGTAATCAGCATAGATGGATCCTCACTGCAACAGACTACTTTACTAAATGGGTGGAAGCAATTCTAGTCAGAAATTCTACTAATTCAGTAGTAATTAAGTTTATTGAGGAGAATATCTTATCTAGATTTGGTTGCCCAACTCAAATTGTCACTGATAATGTAGCAGTTTTTTATAGTGTTAAAATGATTTCCTTTTACCAGAAATATCAGATTATGTTACATCATTAAACTTCATACTATCCTCAAGGTAATGGCCTTACAGAGTTATCAAACAAAAGTCTGGTAAAGGTAATAAAAAATACTCTAGTTGATCATAAGAATAGTTGTGATTGACATTTGATTTATGTAGTATGGACAAATAGGATTTATCCACAAAGATCAACTGGAAAATATCCATTTCAATTAGTCTATTGGAAAGATGCAATCTTCCCCACCAATTTGGCCTTCCCTGTTTTAAAATTCTTACAGGATTCTACAGATGAACCTGATGATTTTTCAAGAAGAATAAATCAGATTATTAAACTTAATGAAAACAAAGATGAAGTTCAACACAAATTGAAGAAATATTAGAATAAGATGAAGGCCCTGTTTGACAGAAAAGCCAAGGAAAGGGACTTTAAGCAAGGTGATCTAGTTCTAAGATGGGATGCCAGGAGAGAAGAGAAAGGAAAGCATGGCAAATTTGAAAATCTATGGTTTGGACCTTTAGCAATTGTTGAAGTGAAGGGTAACAATACTTTTGTGCTATAAAATCTTGAGGGGCTATATTCCACTTATCTGTAAATGGAAGGTTTCTCAAATATTACATTCAGTACTAAGAAGTTGAAATAGTTTTCATTGTAAATACTATGGTTTTATTTTACTTTTCAAGATGTTAGTGTGATTTTTCTTACAGTAAGGACTCCATAGCCCGAGGAGAAAGGAACGTGGATCTGCAGGTTCTCTTCATTCTACAGGAGAAAGCAGTCCCCAGATGGAGCCAATGTTGTAGCATTTTTTGGTTTTGATAAGATAGAATATTTAAAAAATGTTAAGTTAGGATATGGACATAACAATATTGAATTAAATGTTTTTGTAAATATCTTGATGATGATGTCCATATCAAATAAAATGTTAAGTTAGATGCCCTAAAAAAATCAAGACAAAAAGAAAATGTTACGTTAGAAAGAAAATAAAACAAATAAACTCTAAAAGTGAGCAATTCTAAATGCCACTACTATTTTTTCTGAAAAATAATGGTTGTGTACAGCTTGTCATAAATGCCAAACCCCATGACAGTCAAATAGTTTAATCTTGACTGCTTCATGCTTTAAATTTGATGTTATAATTAGAGAATAAAGATCTGGCCAAACTGTTTAATCTTGGCAGATCAGTAGTTAGGTAGAGAATAATAAGGTGCTCATCATTTTAATCTGAGCCCTTGGATGTTATAAGGTTAGAATTATATAGTTTGATTTTTTAAAATAAAAAGAAAGGAAAAGGGTTTGCTAGCTTAAATGCACCCATTAAGTGAAGAAAAAAATGCTAGGATAAGCAAAGGGTAAGTAGAAGAAAGGTTGTAGAAGTATGATGATTGATTGGACAAAATGTACATTTGTCATGTTTTACCATATGTTTCTATGTCCATGAGGCAATTACACAAAGAAAATGAAGGTCTACAAGATCAATTAATTAACTTCCCTCATCCCCATTCATCCCTATATTTACTAATTTCCCCTTCCCACCTTCATACAGTTCATATTCATTCATTTTCCATATAAAACCCCTTTTCCTAAGGTTAAAATCCTTTTTGCCTAGGAAAAGTGAAAGCCCCATGTTAAATCCCCTTTTACCCAAAAAACCCACAAAAATATGTTTAGCCTAAGTATTGATGTATATATGTGAAAAGCAAATAACTCAAGAAAATGCATTATACTTAGTGGATTTCCCCTTTCTGCTCATGTTTCATATTAACTCTAACTTAGAGTATTAAACCCCTAAAAGTACCTTTCCCATATATTATTAACTCCCCCTACTAAATATACCAAAACCATAAGTTTTATTATAAAACTATGTATTCCATAACATATCGCATATGGAAGGATCACAAACATTTCAACGTGCATGCACTCTCCTCTGCATTGTGATATGTGATGCGCGATGGACCCGGACCCAATGCAATATATTTCATAATTCATTGCCATTTCGCATCCTCCCTTCATCGCAAGTCCCAACTGAAAATATACCCTCCGCCATTGCGATCTCTGATATGTGATGGGAACCTAGACTCGATCGCAGTATTATCCATGATTTATTTTCCACATCGCATCCGGCCCTTATCGCATTCCTTTGCAATGGGTCTTCCTTCGCTAAACTACGATTGCGTTATGCGATGAACCCAGACCGAACGTCATTTATCTGCCCGAATTCATACTATTTCAAGTCTGCCATACCTTGTTTTGCAAAGGATTTCTTTATTAAAATGCTTTTATGATCTAAATGAAGAATTAACCTAAACCTCTATTTAACCATAAAACCCCGCTAATCTCAATTTTCAACCCATAATAAAGCCCATACCACCATGATTAATCATTGGGCCTCTCTGTTGCTCTTTCCTCTTACCTCCGCGCTACTCTTTCACTCCACCACTATCCAATCAAATGCATTGAAATCTAACGACCCTCAGCGATTTCAGGTTGGCTCTCTGTCTGAGCATTACCCGCCTAAAAAAGAAATATTCCATCGACCTCCCCTTGCTACGTGTCAAGCCTCAAACTATATTGGGTGACCCCTCCCAAAAACCGCTCGCACCTCATAAGCGGTGCGATGAAAACCAAAACCACCTCCCGCATAACGAAAAAATGGCCACTGTTCACTTTTCACCATAATTCAAAAAGTAAACTGTATTTCCATTTAAACATAAAAATCACCATTTTGCTTTGTTTCTCTTGTTTACACAGTGAAACCTCCATAAACCTCTACGATCAATAAAACCATTGTTTTACCTTTCGATACGCTCTGGACTCTTTCCAATATCCTTTCGAGCTCAATAAAGCCATTGACGACCTTCTCTGTCACCTATGTTTTTCTTAACAATTTATGTGTTTTGCAGGTAAAAACTCTTGTTCCAGGCTTACAAAGAAAAAACATGCATACAGTTAGAAGACAAATGCGAATATCATATCAAATCACTTTGCCCTATAACATAAAATCTAAAACAATTTATTTTTGAAAAACACAGTAAAAACCTGAAACACACAGTAAAGGTAAAAGGAACACAATAAAGGCTACTCGACAAGGTCAAAGGATATTCACAGAGTTTAAAGAGTATCAGATGAAAGATCAAATGAAGGAATCAACCAGGATAAAGGATACAAACAATCAAGCAGCTTAAAGGGAAAAATATCAAACAACAAAGCTAGCACAACCTGAATAAAAGGGTCAGCAAGAAGCAGTTTAATAGCTACGCCTATCTTCTTGAATGAAGATCTTTCCTTTCCTAGAATATATCTTAATCAGTTTTATGATATTTTCTTAATTGCATTATAGTATAAATAACTCTCTTCTTGAGTTGTTAAGGGTTCAAGGTTCATTGTTCATTTCTTGATCTAGATTTAAACAGGAACGCAACAAAATACAAAGATAACCATATACACAAAGATGCAGTGGAAATAATACTTCATTTCATTAATGTAAAATACTGAAATATGCTTACAAACAGAAATAGAAATAAACCAACTAGGGCAATGGTAGCTTAACTCTGAGAAGAGATGTGGTGGCTACATGTCTCTAAACTATGTCACAATGAGGCTCGAAGGCCTATTTATTGTTGAGAAACAATGGTAAACTCTAAACATCCAAAAGCCTAACCCTAGAAGACGAAACGCTAAACCATGGAAAATTTTAGGGGCGAATTTTCACCCTTGGGCTAAATTAAGGGGTTTTATATTTTTATTGGGCGAATGTTTTGTATCATAGTACATTGTTACAAATTGCCTCAAATTTATTTTATAAAAAAAATAGGTATGGATGTTAGCCCACCTTATTTTAAGGGAGAGGGTAAAAAAAGTAAATTTAGCCCTTGAAATTAGGAGTTACAATCTTCCATTTGCCCTCATTTTCTAGAAAATTTATTTATGATAGTTATAAATATAAATATAAATACAGTGGAGGTATGGTAAATAAATAAAAGCTCTATTTATAGTTACTCCAAAGGTATGGTAAATAATTAAAACCTTTTTTTATATTTAGTCCATAACCCTCTTTCTATTTCAGAAGGCTAAAAAACGAGGTTTCATTTAAGTGAATCCTATGGGCCAAATACCACATTTATAAAAGAGGTATGGTGAATTAATAAAAATATAAATAAACGAGAGGTATTGTAAATAAATAAAACATTTTTTTATATTTACTCCATATGTCACCTTATATTTATGAACATGCAAAGGTGTAAATAAATAAAAATATAAATAAAGTGGAGGTATGGTAAATAAATAAAACCTCTTTTTATACTTCAAAGGTATGG
>APFE030738338.1:3884-93430 GCA_000404065.3 Pinus taeda | reverse complement strand
TTCCTCCATGAGATGAGGAAACTTTTGCTGAACTTGGTCCCTAGTGAGCCACTTGCCCTGGTGAAGGAGTTGGCCTACTTTGACAACTCGATACAATTGGATATTCTGCTGGCAAGTGTGCTTGATCTGTGTATCAACGGTCCAGTCAGTTGTAGCTTGTTCCATGCAATCTAGATTTAACTCTGTGGGTGTGAGCGGTTCTGCAATGTCGAATGTGTCTAGTACTGGTGCAAAGTATGGCCGAAGGTAGTCCACATTGAACACTGGGTGCAGGACAAGGAATGGGGGAATGCTGAGCTCAAATTCATTATCTCCCACAACCTTGCTAATGGTGTAAGGACCATATCGGAGTGGTATGAGTTTCCAATAGGCTTCAGTAAGGCTTTCCTTTTGTAAATGCAACCAAACTTTGTCGCCCACCAAAAACTTGTGTGGCACCCGATGTTGATCATGTCGCTACTTGTACTTGGAATTTGATTTCTCTAGAATGTCATGGAACTGCTAGTGAATGTGTTGGATGTAATCAATGAAGCTGTTTACCTTGTTTGTTTCAGACTGGACATGAGCTGAATCTGTGTGAGTAGCCGCAACTGGCATGGCCACATCAACGGGACATAGTGGCTGGAATCCCAAGCCCACCTGAAAAGGAATGTGGCTAGTCGAGTTGTGGAGAGCCTGGTTGTAGCTGTGTTGAACATAAGGGAGGCTCTTGTCCCATGTGCGTGGACGCTTTGAGTTGTACTTGCACAGAATGTGTATGATCATCCTATTGACAAACTCTGTCTGGCCATCAGTTTAAGGATGGAAGGTTGTGGACTCAGTGAGTTTGGTGTCGAGCATCGACCAGAGACTGGACCAAAATGCACTGAGGAACCTGCTGTCCCGATCTGAGATGATAGACTATGGGATTCCAAAGTGTACCCACACTCGTTCAAAGAAGAGTTTAGTGGTGGCTTTTGCTTTGATATTCTTCTTGCAGGCAGCCATAATGGCCATCTTCGAGAACCTATCGATGACCACAAAAACACAGTTGTTTCCATGCTTAGTGGAAGGAAGACCTGACATGTAATCCTTGGAGATGGATTCCCAAGGTCGACTAGGGGTAGGCAGTGGGGTATAGAGGCCTTGCTTCTTGATGGTCGGTTTGGCAATGGCGCATGAAATGCATGATCTGATGTACTTCCCGACATCATGTCGAAGATTCGGCCAATAGAAATACTTCTGCAGTACTACCACCATTTTCGCGACCCCAAAATGTCCAGCAGCCTGACTATAGTGTGCTTCCCAAATCATCTTGGCACACTCACTTGAAGGAACTCAAAGGTGACCCAGGTGACATAACAGAGCATCTTGGAGGTGAAAATATGGAAGATGCTAACCCTCCAAGAGTGTTTGGTATGTGTTGCAGAATTCTGGCTCGCTTTTGTAGAGAAGTGGCTAATCATAAGTCTCATGCCCACAAGAGTTGAGCACAGTGGTTAATGCCATGATTGGTGGTCAACTAAGGCAATCTACAACATTATTGGTTCTACCCTTCTTATACTTTATATTCAAATGGAACTGTTGCAGGTATGTGGACCACTTTTGATGGCGATCATTCTGTAATTTCCCTTGGGTCTGTATGAACTGGAGGGGTCGAAGGTCTGTGTGGATGACTGTTTCCTTCCCCAAAATGTAATGCTTCCATTGTCAGTAGGTCTGCACAATGGAATACATCTCTCTGTCATAAGTGGGATACTTCCAGACTGTGTCTGAAAGTGTCTCACTGTGATATGCCACAGGATGCCCGTGTTGAGTAAGAGTTGCCCCAATAGCATAGTCAAAGACATCTGTATCGACCTCAAATGGTTGATGCAAGTCTAGTAATGTGAGCACGGGTGCCATGCAGAGGCGATATTTCAACTCTGTGAATTCCCTCTATTGAGATTTAGACCAAAGTAATTTTTCTTTTGCTCCTCCCTTGGTGACTTGACTCAAGGGCCAAGTGATATGAGAAAATCCCAACACGAACCTGTGATAGAAGTTGGCAAGACCTAGAAAGCTACGAAGCTCTGTCAAAGTTGTTGGAGATGGCCAATATCGAATGACTTGGATCTTGGATGGATCCACATTCACCCCTTGTTCATGAATAATGTATCCCAGATACTAAACCTGACTCATGCCAAAAGTGCATTTCTCCAAATTGGCACATAACTTGTGTTTTCGCAGTGTTTGGAGAACCTGTCGGATGTGGTGGAGGTGCTCTTCCCAACTCTGGCTGAAGATCAGGATGTCATCCAAGTATACCACTACAAATGAGTTGGTGAATGGCTACAAGATGTCATCCATTAGCCTCATGAAGTTTGCAGGAGCATTCTTCAATCCGAAAGGCATTACCAACCATTTGAACATGTTGTCCTTGGCTTTGAAGGCAGTCTTCCACACATCGGAGGTTTCGATTGGTACCTGGTGATATCCTGACTTCAAATCGATCTTGATAAAATATTTTTCCCTCTTTAGTTGATCCAAGAGGTCATCAATCCATGGGATTGGGTACCTATTACGGACAGTGATCTTGTTCAGCACCCGGTAGTCAATACGAAGTCTCCAAGTCCCATCCTTCTTTTGTACCAGCATGATTAGGCTCCCACAGGGAAATAAATTTGGATGGATGTGACCTTTATGCAGTAGCTCCTAAATCTGCCTCTGGATTTCATCATTCTCTAGAACAGAATGCTGATAGATTGGTCCATTGGGTAGCGGCGCACCTGGGGTCAAATCGATGGAGTGCTTGACCTGACAGTGCAGAGGAACCCCTGTGGGGGAGGTGAAGATGTCCTTGTACTCCTCCACGACCTTGTCCATCTGTAGTTGTCGTGTGGAGGGGCCCTATTTGGAGGTTGTGGCCATTGTCTTCTTCTTTCCTTTAGGGTGTATCATCAGGAAAACAAATTTCCTGGTTTTGGAAACAAGCTTATTGCATTGTTTTGCGATAATCAAAGAGATGGCAGTAAGATGTGCTACCTCTGGTATCCTGTACAACTTAGTTCCCAAATTAACAATAATATCATGGGGCCTTGATTCACACATAGCATGTCACTTCCACAAGTAGGGTTTTCCTAGTAATACATCATAAACTTCAAGGGGAGCAATGTCACACAATACCTCATCCGTGAAGAGCTTGATGTTGTATGGAAGGTGACACTGTTGGCTCACGCGAAGATCTCATCCTTGGTGAAGCCACCCGCTGGTGTTGCGGTTGTGGATGTGCTATGGTCAGTAAGCCCAACCACTTCACGACCTCTGCTAAGATAAGGTTCTTTTGGCTCCCACTGTCAACGATAAACTGTAGCGGGGAGCTCTTTACCCACATCTGGGACTGGAAGACATGCTCCTCCTCCTCTGGATCTTCAGGTTCCTCCTTATGGGTCTTCGTGGTGGCAATGGTGGCATTGGGCTCCGCATCGATAATCTGCTTCCCTTTGTCATTCCCCTTGTCGGGTTCTAGCTCAGAGTCGAAACCTGCATCCGATTCTGAAACCTTTAGCTTAGCTACTAGTGACTGCTTGGCCCAACACTCACTTCTGTTGTGAGTGGAGCTCTTATGGAACTCACACCACTTTCCCGTGTCCTTTTTCAGCTTTTTGGTGTTTTTCTTTGCTTGCAGCTTTGGTGGGTTGTCTTGGGCCGCCCCACCTTGGCTTTGTCCTTTGTTCTACCATTTGGGGGCACCTTTCCCTTGCCTCAAATGCACAGATCCAAAGTCTCGCTTCTTCTATTCAAACTTTGCTCGATCCTGACAGTGTATCGGTATGCAGTGCGAAGCGAGGAGATGTTCAGGAATTCTATTTCTTCCAAGATGTACTTGTGCAAATAGCCATGGTATTTGAGTACCAAATGCTTCTCATATTCCTTGATACCCAACTTTGTGCGAAGGTTATGGAAAATATTGGTGAAATCCGGCACGTCTTGGTTCCTTCCCTGCCGCAACATGGTCCACTTTATGTATTGATCCTCATAGCTTCTGATAGGGTAATACTGCTCCTCGATGGCATCGCGGAATAAATTCCAAGTGGGTGCAGCCGAAAATAGTAATCCTGTACTTTCATCCTTATGCTCGCAGTATGTTTCCCACCAGTCCTTCACGTGGGGGGCTGCTTTGAGAAGAGAAAATATAATCTTTTCTGACTGGAAAAATCATGAACAGAAAAATAAGCCTCTAGTAGATTTAACCATTTATCGAAGACATCTGCATCTATCTGACCCTCGAATATGGGGATTTCAAAATTAACTTGTACCTTAAATGGTGTGGTGTTTTAAGAGTAGCTGTTGGAAGCCGATGCGTTGCCCCTAGTTAGCCGCTGAAGGATCTGAGAAAAGTTGCCATCATCGCGTTCCTTTGTTGCTCAAGGGCTTCTTCAAGCAATATTTTGATGGGATCTCCTACCCCCTCGTCTTTCTTTTCATTCGCCATGGGAGGCCATCAGGTTTTGCGAGGCTAGTCTTGCAAAGGTTTGACCAGTTCAAGCCCTAACTCCTTATATCTCGACCTCGTTGGGGACATGCAAAGAAAAATAGAGAAAAAAGTAGACCACTGTGATACCACTGATCCAGATTTAAACAAGAACGCAACAAAATACAGAGATAACCATATACACAAAGATGCAGTGGAAATAATACTTAATTTCATTAATGTAAAACACTGAAATATGCTTACAAACAGAAATGGAAATAAACTAGCTAGGGCGATGGTAGCTTATCTCTGAGAAGAGATGTGGCAACTACATGCCTCTGAACAATGTTACAATGAGTCTTGAAGGCCTATTTATTATTGAGAAACAATGGAAAACCCTAAACATCCAAAAAATCAACCCTAGAAGATGAAACGCCAAACCATGGGCCCCATTTGGGTAAATTTGTACATCAACTTCCCGGGGTCGTAACTTTGGCATATGATCTTCCTTTGACACACACAATATCTTGTTAGAAAGATCTATCCAAGAACTACAACCTTGGAAAAAGAAACATCCGTCCATGGACCCATGTTGCTCCCAGTTTTCCCAAAAACGTTGTTTGGGGCCTCAAAATGACTCTAGAAGTTCAGAACCCAAAAAACTGCTAAAAATAGTAAATTGTGCTATAATTAAGGAAAAACGTTGAAAGAAATAATGGTGGGGGTCCAAGTGGACTTGGTAGGTGGCCACCAATATCCACCTGGATCATTGCTTGTTAAGTCGTGACTGTTCATTCTACTTTGAACCTGGTTGCACCTTTGAAGGAAGATTTTCTAGACACTTGATCTACTCAGTCTTTTGGAACCTTAATACAAAGCAGAGGATTCTGAATTTGGTTTTACATAGTTTGTGTTATCCTGTAAGTTTTTCCATTTATCAATCATTATGTTTCTCTTCATATGATTATAACTTATAGAGATATCTAGGTAGGAATAATTGTGTCTCAATTTATTCCTATAAACTCCTGAAGTGATCATCTATTAAGAGAATGGATTAATGAACTGTCTCTTTAGCTAATCCCCTCTAATCAATAAATCATTAGTATCTTTTGTAAGCTTAAGTACACTATCTTGAATCTTTGGAACATAGTTTAGAATTTTTCATACTTATGATTGTTCTATTTTACAGTCTAGAAACTGTCATAATCATATTATTTTATGTCTTCTTCTCAGCACTAGTTGATCTATATCACTGTGTAGAGCTTTATAGCAGCCCTTTGCTGAGGTATTAATATTATCAAAAGGATTAAGTATTTCAATTATACATTTGTCTTCATTCATTGGTCTTCCAAAACTAAAACCAAAAACCCCAAAACAATTATTTTAGATGCTCTGGCATTGGTAGTTGACCTACTACTATCTCAGAGGTATAACAGGGGTTTCTTATTAGGGGTGGCTATTGATTCTCCCACTGAGTTTTTCATTCCATGTTTTCTAATCTATCAATTATTCTCTCTACACTCTTTTCCAAAATATCTATTTTACCATCAGAAGTGGAAGTTTCCTCTTTAATGACAACTCTCTTTTCATTTCTCGTTCTAGCTTTCTCGACTAATAGGTTGGCCTCTACACTGACAGCATTACTTTGCATTTGTTCCAATGTTTCAAGGTTTCTTTGCCTTAATTGGTGTGACATGTCAGTGGCAATACCATCAGGGAATTTAATTAATGCTAGGTCAGGTGGAGGCTTAAGATTAGCAGGGATTGCATTGTAGATGCTATTGAACCTTGTACAATAATGCTAAACTAACTCATTGGGATCTCTTCTAATGTTATCATATTCAAAAAGCATTTGCAGAGGGTTTTTCTTTCTCTCCCATTTGTCAATGAATAATCTATGAAAAGCAGCTAAATCTGTAATATGAGTAGCTGGTAAAGCTTTGAACCATTTCTTAACATCCCCAGTTAATGTTTGGGCAAACAACCTCATTTGGAAATCACATTCATCTATCTCATGCAAATCAAAATAGTCAGTCATTTTGTTCACATGCTGTTGGGCAGCATACTGACCAGTAGCATCAAATAAAAATATTTTGCTTTGACAATATTGGGGCATGGCATGGAGTTGTGTTGGTAAAATGAGAGGTGCATATCAGTCTGCCATGGCTTGGATTTTGGCTTGACAAGGGGGTAAAGTGTTGGTACTTGAGGAAGGGCTTGAAATGGATGGACATGAACTAGATGAGGATGAGGTGTTTGGTTGATGAATAACTAGTTTAGGGGAATGGAATATGGTGGATACTATTGGTGAGGTGGTGGTAAATGAAGGTGTATTTACACTATTTGAAGATTGTGTGGAAATTTCAGAGGAAACATCAGTAAGGGAAGCTAGTTCAACAGACTGTTGAAGGTAAGCATCATCTATATGGCTTATTAATTTGGAGGTCAAATCTTCTAACTTGATAAAAGTATCCAACACAAATTTATCTAAATCCAGATGTATAGGCACCTTTCTTGATTCAATGAGTTGAAAAAATTTGGGTCTAACACAGTTTCATGAATTGCATTCTCTAATTTAGTTCTAAACAATGAGAGATCAAATGACAAATCAAATGGAATTTCCTCTAAAGTTGATAATTCTTGAGGGAGTGAATTTGCTTTAACTAACTGGCTACTACTTGCTTGAGCTTCTACCTTTTTTGGTTTCCTTAAAATTTTATCTGGGTCATCAACTATATTAGCAGGGTTTGGATCTGGATTTTCCCTAGTATAGTGAGTCTTCTTAGGAGCCATAATTTTAACTTTTTAATTGTTTTTTATGAAGCATTTTAAGAACAACTTATAAAAATGACCTTAAGGGGCTCAAGATGAAATTTTAAGGTTTCCTTAAAGTTTTATTTGACTAAGGATCGAAGCTCCCTAGTATGGTCGCCAATTATGTTATCACTCCAAAATTTCTTCTAAGTTGTAAGAAAAAGAAATGATAGAGGTAACCACAAACCAACTTTGGAGATCAAGATCTCTCTTCCTAATCTTAGAGAGGGTTCTCTCTTTTTTATTTAGCTTTGTTTAGTTATTTGATTTTAGGCTAGTTATGATTGTGCTTGGGTTTTTTGTTTGAATTTGGGTGGTGGGATCAATTACCTAGATGAACTAAGGGTTTGCTTTTACCATTAGACTATGGGGTCAAAATCCCAGACGAACAGGACTGGATCAAGTTCTAAAAATAATGTCTACAGGACAAGATAGAGGAGTTACTACAGATCTCAAAGGCTTTATGGTGAAATGGTTTCCAATCAGATCCAAGGATAAATTAAGGGTTCCTTAGGCCGGATTATGAAGAGAAATGAAAGAGGTCAACTGGGATGGGAGAGAAATTAAGGGTTCTCAAATCTAGATATCAGAGGAAAACATATAAATTATTAACTGTGCAAAAAAGAGTGTACTTAAACAAATTCTGAGTTAAATTTCCAATTAATTCATTCAAATTTATATAAGATTTAAGTTTATGAAACACATAAGAAAGTAACAAAATCAGACAAAGAAGATAATTCGCTGCAATAGCTCATCTGATGAATCCTGTAGTGAAATATTTTTATTACTTGCTCCAGTCTGTTGACTTTAAAATTAGTACAATAACCCTTCGGTTTAAGGTCAAAATAACTCTACAAATATATAGCAATCCACACTCAATACTTCAAATTATGAAGTATTTATACAAAAATATTTTACAAAAAATCCCAAACTATCTTGGGAACTAATCTAGAAGAAAGAAATATCTTCATGCAAGAAGATAGAGATAGCTATTGAACTACTACTTGTTGTCCCTATTATTTAGGTTCTGCTGGCTTTGATCTTCTAATATTTTGCACTTTAATCTACTTTTCTTTTCGGTCTTCACGTTGGATGTTTTATTTACTCTAGCCTTTAATCCGATACACTTTCATTTGATACACTTTGTCCTGGCTGAACTGTCAATATCCTTTTACTGTGCCCTTTCACTTTTACTGTACATTTTACATTTTTACTATGTATTTCTACAGTAAATCATTTAGTTTTTCCCATGTCTCAGCATTTGGTAATTGGATATTGAGCATCTTCCTGTAGATCTCATCTACCTCTATATACTTGGAAAAAGTAGGCTTATTGACAAAAAGGTGTTTTACCTCATGCTGGAGGTAAAATAAATTCTCAAAAGTTTGATACAATACTTTGCTAGTAGGTATACCCTTCATGGATGAAGTATTTACTTGATGTCTGGTCACTTCTCTGATCTTTTCATTATAGTTCTCTTGGGTTATTAATTTGTCATTTATAACCAAGGGATTTGGTAAACCCTTCTACCTCAAAATTTTGAACTTCGCCATGAATCTGTCAATGGCCAACTGCATGGTTTGGAACTTATCCTCTAGGTTTAACATCAAATTCCTCTTGGTGAGGACCCTCTTCACTTCCAAAATTGTACCTGTTATGTCAGGTATCTCTGGTTCCTGCAACTCATGCTTGTTCTTGGAGTTGAGGAACTGAATGATCCTTGTAGCTTCCTCTAGCATGTCTCCAAGTTCTACTTTGATTATTTGAATGGATTACGTAGCCTACTTTATTAGATCAATTTGTTAAAAAATAACCTGGATGGATGGCCAAATATCATCAACATAGTTAATGATATTGGCCCACAGTTTCCCCTTAGCCTGACCTAGAGGTTCCTTTAATGTTAGTTCCTTCTCCAGTTTTTTGATTCTTTCGGTCATCCTTGTGGACTTTGGTTGTTCTTCTTTGTGCATGATTTGGGCAAGTTTGTAATATGTTTCGAGGCTAGTCATTTTTCCCCTAAGCCTGTTCATCTCAGTGGTCTGAATGGACATTTCTTCCATTGCTTTGACAAACCTGTTTGCTTCATCACCTATAGAACCCGTTGATGTAGACCCTATTGCCGATGTAGTCGGTGTAGATACTGGAAGTGCTATGGCCATTGGAGCTATGGGAGCTAAGGATGCTGCCAAAGTAGAAGGTAAAACAGTGGTAACTATTGGGATGACAGTTGCCAGAGCATTATCAAGACTAGCTTGTATGAGCTGAATCAAGCTATCCAATTCTTTCTCCATCTCCTTTAACTGATCATTCAACTGCATCACTAGGTCCATCATCTCTTCATGATTGGTTTGGCTCTCCAGGACCTCCTTTTTCTGTGGGTGTTGTAAATGTGGCAGCTTGAGTTGTTTCTTGAGGGCTACTATATCCTCATTTTTCTTTCCGAACAACATGTCAGTAGCCTTAATGTCACTTGGATCATGGCCCACTTCAATGACCAAGTCCTCCAATGACTTTATCCTATTGTTGTTGGCCTATGAAGAGACCTTCTCCAATTTGTACTGGGCTGTAACATAATCCAGAGAATCCTATAGCTTTTGGGCATCCATGGCCTTTCCTGTAAGGGTGGAGTAAATCATTTCTCTAGCCTGCTTGTGGAACTATTTTTGGTCACTAGGATGAACATCCCTAGCCATCACCTCAAAATTAGTCTTCCTATAGTCAGCCGAGTTCTTTGGTTTCTATACAGTGGGCTGCAAAAATGACACCTGCATCTTTCCTGCTTTAATGTCAAAGTCTGACATTAGCCTGCTTTGATTGGATGGTGTATGTTTTAAGTATTGGGAATATGTCTCCTCCTTCAACCTCTCATTCCTCATATTTATTTATTTATACCTGTCTTTGATGTCCTTTTCTCTGTTAGCTGGCCTGACAAAGGAAGAAACCTCAACACTTCGTTGTCTTTCAATCAATTGAGTGTTGGAGGTTGATTGCTATTGTGTTTCACCTGATGCAGTTGTGCCTTTGCTCCTCTGCCCCATTGTTTTAGTGTCATTTATTTCCACTAATTCAATGTCCTCCTCCTGTTCAAACACAAGTTTCAACTTGGGCCTTTTTCTGAGCTGAAACAGCTCATCTGTAGTCTCCAGGGAAGAGTTGGATGCCTCTTCTTTGTTCCTCTTTGGATTCTTCTATTAATTGGTTGGGGTTTGTAACATAGGATGAACATTCATTGGCTCTCCTAGTTTTGGCACCTACAGGAAAGAGCTCTGGTCAAATTGTTTTTCAAGATCAATGAGTGTGTTCTCCACATCCACAACTATGCTAGCCATGTCAATCAATGTGTTTTCCAACCACTCATATTGGTTGGAAAACTATTCAATGTCAGGTCTTGGGTGGTGGATGTATGGTCCCAACCTGACCCTGAGTCTTAGCTTATTTATAACAGCATGAGGGTCATACTGCCACATGAAGTTGTTGCTGAATTTCATTTGTTGTAGTATCTTGTCAACCTCTAGTCTAGCCTGTCTGTTATTGCAAATGAATGGGCCCAATTGGTTCTTCATATTAAATTGGGTTTTCTTCCTAGAAGATAGGAAGTGGACATCATCAAAGTTGATGATTGGTCTAAAATACTCAAGTGCAAATATCCTCATAGGGAGGTATTTGGGCAACTTATAAGGGGCTAATTGGAATCCATAAACTCTTATTTCAATATGGTTCTGGTACAGGTACCAGTCTCCCACCTTGTTATTCTTAGCCAACTATAGCACTCTCTTGATTTCTTGGTTGATCTTAGGTTGAGTGTTACCAGTCAACATGTTCATGACTATGTATACAAATGAGTCTATGAAGTCTTTGTAGGTAAATACTGTGGAAAATTTCTAGACCAAGGGTGTCCAGTAGACCACTAATCTCTCTTTTCCCTTCGTATCCAACTTCTAGATACTTACAGGGAACTTGTCTGCTTGGTAATATAAAAACATATGAAACAACACTGAAGAGTATTTGAAAACTCTTTCAGTGGGCAGTCTGGTGAATTGCTCATGCATTCTGCCTGCAATGAACTGAGCATAATTGTACATGATAGCAAGAGGCTTCACTAGGGTGAAAATGGATAGAAAGGCCAAGATGACCTCATCCACATGCTCATCTATGGTGTACCCTAGGATGCATGAGAGCATGGTGATTATATGTCTACCAGTTTCTGAAAAAAATAGTGGCAACATAAGGTGGGGCCTCTACAGGTGTATGGTGGCCTTCAATGATGAAAGTATAGAAGATTTGCCTTATCTTAACCAGGTCCAGAGTGATATACATGTCCAATAGGTATCCAATAGATAGAGGGGTTTGAGTTTGGCTAGGTTGGACTTGAAGCATTTAGTTGATAGATTCTGGTGTAATGGTGAAAAAAAACTGTTGGTTTGGGGTAATAATAGCCCTTTGGCTAGGGATATAGAATGCATGACAAAAATGTACAATATAAGGGAATGGGTGAACTTCTGGGAAAATTTATTTGGGTAAATTGGATTCCCAAAAGTGGATGTCATCTGCATGGTTTAGAAATCTGTCCTTACTCCAACAGTGGAGCCTCAGAAGGTTGGCTAGGGTAGCAGTGTCTTTTATTTAGAAATCCCTATCTGCCAGTCTCAAATGGTTGATGTCCAGGTGAGGGGTTGACACAGGTCGCACATCTAGAGAGGTCTCGACAGCCATTTATAGGGGGAAAGGTGTGAATTAGGCTTATATAGGCTGTGGAAGTGAGGTTTGAGTAAGTTTGGTACTGGGAGAGGGTAATTTGCAGTTTCGAAAAGAGGGGTTCGGGTATTTAGGTGGAAATACCCTCAATTAGGAAAATGTATCAATTAATTAATCTTTAAATTGACTGTACATTTTCAAATTGAGAGGGTTGTTCTGGTTTTTTCTCAAAATACCTGGAAATTGGTGGCTCAGGCTGCAAACTAGTTTTAATGGTGATTGTAGAGGGTACGATTGCTTTAGCAGTGTAGTGGATGCTTGAATTGGGCGTTTGGAGTGTGTATTGGAGATAAACGATGGTCAATTTTGATTTCAGAGGCTAAGGATGGTGCAGGAAGGCTTAGGCAACATTCATAGTGTAAACGAGCAAAAAGAGTCAAAATGGGATTCTTCGGCCTTTTAACCAACAACGGATAAGATTTGGCGCAAAATTCATAAATGAACAGAGAATGGTTTTGGATTTTGCGGGGAGGTGGTTTCAGGGGCCATCGCACCGCTTTTGGCAGGCGAGCGGTATTCCTTGAGAGCACGTGATTTCACTTGGAGTTGCCACGTAGCCGAAAAGGGCCCTAGCAAAATCGTGAATCTTTTGTGCTCTTAGGCTAGTAAAGATCGAAAAGGGAAGGAGTGCGATATGGATGCGTGCCGTAAGATCTGGGGGTGAGAGATCTAACAACTATTGCACGGTGAAGCTGCACGAAGGGAAATCAGTGTGAAGAATTGTGGGGCCCAGGGGATTAACTACAACTAACTGTAATTAATTAATGAATAAAGTGGGGGTTAAAAATATAATGAGCGGGTTAATGTAGTGGGACCAGGGTTAAATGTGGTGGGGTTTTCTTTAATCACACCAAGGTTTGGTGGGTTAATAGGTTTATGTCGAAGAAATATAACTTTGAGGATTTAATTAAATAATGCGGGGGCAGGGGGACAAAAACTTTATGGGTTTTTGGGGTAAAATATGGAAATTAATAAGTTGGAAGGTGATTTTTTCAATGGGGAATAGGTTTCCCACTAGGGAAAAGGAGTTTGGGAGAGGGGGATGACCTTTGGAGGGTAAATTACTAGGGAAATGTGTGAAACCAAGGGGAAAGGATCAAAATGAAGGGAAAAGGGCATTTTCATAAGACATGATGGGATAATGGGGAAATTAGTAAGTATGTAGTGGGGTTGCAATCAAATGAGGGGAAGTTAATCGAGTAAGCTTGTGAACATCTTTTCACTCTCATAAGTTCTCCTGTACACTGAAACATAGGATTAAGCATGATAAATGTGGTTATGTTTTAACAACCTTGTACATTTGCAACCTTTCTTTTACCTACCCTTTACTTATCCTTATATTTTTTCTTCATTTTATTGGGTGCACTTAAGCTTGCAGACCATTTCTTTCCTTTTCTTTTGCCAAGAAAACTATCTAATTATAGCCTTATAACTTCCAATGGATCAGATTAGGATTATGAGCACATTTTTATTTCCCTACCTAACTATTGATCTGCCAAGGTTAAACAGTTTGGCTAGATCTTTATTCTCTATCTATAAGCATGAAATTTAAAGCATGAATTAGTCAAGATTAAGCTATTTGACTATCATGGGATGTGGCATTTATGACACACTGCATACAACCATTATTTTTCACATAAAAGTAAAAGCAGTGGCACTTGAATTTACACACTTTCATGATCTATTTTTTGAAGTTGCATTGGTACCAACCTCTGTAAGCTTTCGAACATAATCTTTGATGGGCAATTTATCATTTATCACAAGTATAGAGGGCAAACCCTTGTTGGTCAAGGGTTCTAACCTACTATAAAATCATTGAACTATGACATTAACGATGTAGCATTTTTCCTCCAATTGAAGAATGAGGTTTTTCTTTCTAATGATCTTCTTCACTTCCATTACAGTTGTTGTCCTATCATTTATACCTAATTCTTCAAGTTCATAACTGTCTTTAGAATTCAAAAACTTGATTATCTCGGTGGAAACTTCTAACATGTCCTCAAGTTCCTTGGAGATAGTTTCAATAAATTCCCGAGCTTTCTCCAACAAGTCTTTTTTATCAAACATTATCTTGATATAAGGCCAGATATCCTTTATTGATTCAGTAATCTCTTCCCATAAAATCTCCTTTTCCAAACCCAGTTTACAAGGTAATATTCTTTGATTTCTTTCTGTAATACTTCAATTTGAATTTTTTCCCTCTATAACTTAGCTGCATGTGAACTGTCTGCAACTGCTTTCACATGAATTCCTTCAGTCCATCCTGCAACTTCTTGATTTCTACTGTCTGAATGGACAGGTTCTTAACAGCTTCATCAAGTTGTTCAGCTCCTTCTACTGTACCTGTAGTTGTTGTTGTGCCTAAAATAGAAACTCTAGTTATAGAGACTACTAAAAGAGGAACTACATCCATTAGAATTTGAGCCCTTTTCACAACTTCCTCTTTCTCTTTGACCAATTTCTCCATTTTCTCCTCCATTTTTTTTATTTGCAGATTTTGTTCCATGATGAGCTTCATCATGTCAAATTTCTGAGTCTTGGTTTCTTCAATCTCCTTAGTCATTTGGTCCTCAGAAGTTGGTAGTTTGATTTGTTTCCTTAATGCTAAGAGCTCAACATTTTTCTTCCTGACAAGTTCTTCTATAACATTTGTATTTGAGGGATCTTATCCAATCTTTAGCACCAGATCTTCCAAAGACTTGATCTTGGTGTCCTTTTCAAACAAGGAAACATTTTCCAACTTGAATTGTGACTGTGTATTGACAAAGGTGACCTGCAACTTTGACAGACTCATGGCAATGTGAGTTAAAGTAGAAGAAATCATTTGGCCAGTTTGTTTGTACATCTCAATTTGGTCAATTGGATGTACATATTTTACATTAAAATCAAAGGAGGTTTGCTTCTGATAATGTGTTGGAGTCTCGGACTGTGGAATTTGAGCTTGTAATAAAGCTATCTGCATCTTACCCTTTTCAGAGTCAAAGACTGAAAAAAGTCTAGCTAGAGAACTGGAAGAGTGTTTCTAGAATTGAGTATAAGTGTTAAACTTCAATTCCTCATTCTTCTTCTTAATTTCACTGAAGACATGAATGATATCATCTTATTTGTCCTTCTGACTAGTTCCATTCATCTGAATCACCTGCAGTTCCTAAGAAGTAATGGAATCAGTGGGGGACTAAGTAAACTGTCCACCAGACTATGTAAAAAGAAAAGTCTCTCCAAGTCCATCAAATTTTGCTTTCTGTGACTCATTTGTTGCACTAACTTTCACAGAGATCCTAGGTCTGTTCTTTCTATGTACAATTCTAAAGCCTTGGCTTGATGCTTCAGTTGTAGGGGATGACTGTTCTTCCCTTCCTCGGTTAGTTGTCTTTTCCTATGCGAGTGCAGTTTGTACATTTGAAGTAGATATTACCTATTCTTCAACTTCTTGAAGGGTGTTTTCCTTCCATTCTGATTGATTTTTGTACTGCTCTATTTTAGGCCTAGCTATGCGGTGGTATGGAGTAAACTTATTTTCAACCCTGAGTTTTGAAATTACTCCCATTGGGTAATAAGACCAAGTGAAGATGAGACCAAACTTCATTTCCTTAAATAACTTGTCTGCTTCTTCTCCTGTTGCTCTAGTGTTACAGATGAATGGACCAACCTGAGCCTTTAGCTTGAATTGTGATTTCTTCTTTGCAGCCACAAAATGTACTTCATTAGCATTTAACATCTGCCTAATATATTCCAATGCAAAAATTCTGATAGGGAGGTACTTATGAAGTTTGTAGGGTGGAAGTTCACAACCATCGACCCTAATTTCTATATAGTTTTGGTAAAGATACCAATCTCTTCTTGTGGCTTGATCAACGAGTTGCGATATTTTCACAATTTCATCACTGGTTCATGGTACTGGAGTGCTGCTCATAAGATTAATAGTTGGATGAACAAACAATTCTATCAAATGTTTATATGTAAATTCTTCCTTCTCCTTAATTTCCATAGAAGTCCAAAATATCATTGATTGTTGATTTCCTTCTTCATCTAACTTTTGAAAGGTGGATGGAAACTTGTCTCCCTGAAAATATATAAAAAGATATACAAGTATTGAAGCATACTTGAATACTTCTTCAGTATTCAACTGGAGAAATTGTTCATGGATGGCCTCTGCTAGAAATTGGCTAAAATTATAAAGAACAATGGGTTTGGAATTAGTAGAAAATATAGACAGGAAACCTATGATGGCTTCATTTACATATCGATCAAAATTGTAACCAAGAAAATAAGAAATAATAGAGGCAATTTTCTTGGTTCTGTCTGGGAACATGAATGAATCATAGGGAGGGTTTCTTTTAGGTAGAGGGCTATCTACATCTAGTAAAAGTTCAAGAGTCTGATATATTTTAGTGAAATCTAGCTTTTGATAGGCTTTTATCAGGCTTTCATGAGAAAAAGGATGGGTTGGTGCAATAGTTGGGGCCTGCAACATCTGTTCAATAAACTAAGCATTGATGAAATAGAGGATTCCTCCTGTAGGTGAAACGATAACTCTTTGACTGGGATTGTAGGATTCATGGCATTTCCTAATGAATTCAAGTATCTAAGGGAAAATGTAGTGAGAAAGGTGGGAGTCCCAAAATCCTATTTCATCTGTTTGATCAACTAGCTAATCCTCCATGCAACACTAGATTTCATATAAATCAAATTGAGAGGAAGACTCAATGATTTTACAATCTTTGTCACCCAGGAGAGTATGATGGAAGTCAACTTGTGAATGAATGAGGGGATTTGGGATTTTTACAATTTCCTTTCCCTTAGGAGGCATTCTGTTAAGTCAATTGCAAGCTGAACTTGACAACAATGGGAAGAATTGGTCTTAAACACAGTGATAACAGAAAAACAGTATAACTAAAAATGGATTAGGTGGACCTGGATGTCGGGCTGGTTTTGAATAGAATTGAAAATTCAGTTGATTGATGAATCCATCATTTTGGCTGCAAGCTTCAAGTATCCAACAAATTATGGAAATGCACTGTGTAATGGTTTTTTGTGAAAAAATAGGGCTTATAATGAAAAACATGGAGCAGGTCCATTAATCAATGGTTAAATTGTCATTAATTCTCCAATGGGGCTGATAAATGGATCAATGGAATATTGATGTGTGAGAAGGAATGGGGAATTAAATGAATAACGAACAAATAGGGGACAACTGATTGGACGGAGGAAGTGACATGGGGCAGACATGGATGATGATGCAGGAGCAGCGGTAAATGATCAAATGAAAACTACGTTCAAGAGTAAGTGAGGGTGGTAAGTTGTTTCGGGATTTTAAGTCCCAAAAGACTAGGATGGAGGAAAAGTAGTTTCAGAGGGCGGTTTCCAAAGTTGCGAACTTCGAAGCTCCCTGCTGATAAAGTTCGGATGGAAAAGGAGGTTAGGGGAGTGATGTAGGCCATCGTATCTCGAGGGAGTGTGTGGGATGAAAAATATGTGAATGAATTTTAATGTGATAGGGCGGAAAGTGATGGTGGGGTCCAAAGTTATGGCGGAAGTGACATGCATGGGGTATGGGTTATGGCGAATAAATGAATAAAGTTTGAATATCACAATTAACATTGATATTTGCAATTTATGGTTAATTAAACCAATCACTATATACACATGTATCCTATGTTCTAACTTAGGATAAAAATCCTATCATGCTCCAATTTCATTTCTCTACCTACCCTTACTTTCCTAACATTTTCCAATAGTAGTCACCCGAGTGCATTTAGAATAATAACTCAACATTTTCCTTTTAATTTTTAATATATTTCTATCCCTTATTGCTTCCATTGGCTCAGATTAAACTGTTGAGCCAATTTTATTTGCTGCCTATTGACAAACAATTCAAATCAAATCCAATCATGATTAAACTATACAATTGGATTGCATGAACTAGTGTGGCATTTAAACAATCTGTACACAACTTTTATTTGCAAAAATAAAATTTGACTAAGTGTAGTGGCATTTGGATTTGCAACACTTTTAGAATCTATTATTTTTACTTTTCTTTCTAATCTAACATTTTTATTTTTGCCTTCCTTTTTTAGGGAATTTATTCTAACATTTTCTTTGATATGGACTTATTGATAAAAATATACCTAACATTTTTTGATTCAATATTCTTTTTGTCCATATCCTAACTTAAAATTTTTTGAAATTATTTTAATTTTTTGACTAATTGATGCTAAATTACCAAAACCAAAAAATGCTACAACAACCCCTACCATTCTCTCCGTTAGCGATACACATAAACAAACCAAGTCAATCTAAGTTGTTTCAATTGGGTATGAGGAGTGTGTAGATTCACAAGTAAAATAATTGTCAGAGTCTTTGTTTTCATCTATGGTGTTACTTTGTTGCCAGAAGGCCTGGACAGTACCCCAACAGAATTGCTTCAGGAACACAACATTTCTCGCTGCCAATGAGCCTATACAATACCCCGATGTATTTTCTTGCTTCACCTCTATGCACATGAAGGCTTTCTCTTCTTTTGCCTTTATTTTATTTTTGTAATTGTTTCATTTTGTTCGAATAACTATGCATAGACACTTATTAAATTTATGAGGTGGAAGAGGGATATAAACTTATTGAGAATAGAAAAGGTTGTCACTTCAAAGAAGGGTATTTATATACCTCTGACAAACTTGTTAAAGTTTCCTCCCCTCCTTAATCTAGTTGACTCACCAGGCAAGGAACCAAAAATAAAAGATTGATTAGAGTAGGCGGTACTAGTTATAGATTCAAGCATCATGATTTCACCATGGTTTTCTACAACAAAGAACATATTTTTTGTCCAAGTATCATCAACTAAAAGATGCAAGGTTCAAGCAAAGAGAGGGAATAAACAGATAACCAAGCGTTGATAGTAACACAACTTCCTCGTGAAATTCACCATGTTTGCTTCAGAAACCAAACACGGTCACATGCAGAAGTTATCCTAAAATTGAAATAAAGCAAGACAGAAAGTAAATCAAAGCAAGAAAAAGCAATGAAAACAAACAAACTACTCCACCTCCTAAACTAAACAATAATAGGCCAGACCTACATAAAATGAAATTTCTAGTGTAACTGCCGACGCATCGGATGGTCTATATAGTTGAGGCAATACATATCAAGAAAGATATTCAAGCAAAACATAAAACAAGAGAGATAAAATTATACATACTGTAACATTTGAAGTTTGAAAAGGCACGCAGAAAAATATAAGAGAAAAGCAATTGCAAGGCATTCTATGGATGCATTATGGTGTTACAAAACACTATGACTTAAAGAAACACAAGAACAAACTTTCGAACTTCAAAACTTGGTGAACATAAAGAAATAAGAATGTTTCGCAACAGAGCTCACCGAGTATGATTCCTCCAATGATTGAGTGATGGGATCATGAAAAACTGATGGAGGATGTGAAAAATGTGAGATATATATATATATATATATATATATATATATATATATATATATATATATATATATATATTATTATATATATATATATATATATATATCTAATATATATATATAATATATATTATATATATATCCATCGTTGTTCTAATCACAATTGGAATTGGCCTCAAGACTATGAGAAATTGACATATACATCAAGTCGGGCTGAATTTCCTCGACAACTTGTGGAAGTTCCAAAACATCTAAATATAGATCATAAAAAACCGATGGCTTAGAAATATCAAGAGAAAAAACATCATAGTTGTGACTAGATGAGTCAATGAAGAGATCATGATAGCCACGATCAGAGAGTTCAAGATCAAAGGCAGAGGCATCCTCATGATCTAATGAATCGTAAAGAGGGGAATATTGAAAACAAGAAATTCCACCCTCTAATTCTTCACAATGATCAGATTATGGATTAGAGATATTAAAAAGAGAATATTTTTCCTCCCCGCATTCAGTTGTAGAACTGAAATCCCATGAGTTCTGAGTGTGATTAGAAATAACATCATTATAAATTGATTCTCTGCAAGATTCAAAAGGAATGACGGAATCAGGGAAAATGTCAGGGTAATGAGTGAGAGGTTTGGAAGGAGAAAGATCAATATTCATCACAAATTATTGTTGGGATATAGACTCCCACACATAGTTATTGAAAATTATATTGTAGTTTGGATTCTTAAAACTAACTCCGTCTTGAAATTGATCCTCGTTGTTGGCTTGATGGGGCCTGAACCAGGTTCAGAAGTGATTTAGCCAAACAAATCCCAAAACTACTGACCCTTTCAGCAACAGGTTGTGGCGCGCAGACTGCAGTCTCACCCAAGGTAGTATGGGAGGGTGCTAGAACCAGGTTTCCACACCCTAGGGATGTCTTGATGAGGTCTTAGAAAGTTCTCGAGCCCAACCTGCATGCCTGCACTACTCCATGCAGCCATCTAACCCTCGCAACTAGTGTGACTACTTCCGCGCAGCTCTGTAAAGAGCACGAAGATGTGCAATCTAGATCTTGGATGTGTACTATACTATTATTATAGATATTGACTTATTTGTGTGTACCCAATATTCTTATTAACTCTTCAACATTCATACCAAGTGTGCACAATCATAAAACCATTAAGCGATGCATAAATATAACAAAAGCATAAACACACAGATCTATGAGCAAGTGCACAATATTCCAAAATCAACTTATCTTTTATTAATCCTTGGTTCAGATACAATCCCAAATCCACCCTACGCACTCAGTTGCAGGGGTCCACGCACATAGCTGCGGACTCGACCAAGCCTCCGCACACACAGCTGTAGAGCCTCTCCCTACTACTACAACCCAAGACTCAGACTTACAAACTTAGTGCTTAATCCCCTAATCAAAACCAATATTACTTCTCAAAGCTCTCTAAAACTGACTTCTACACTTAGAGCCTCACTCTATTTATACGTTCCCATGTTCCGCAGACCATGGATAGGCCGACACTTTCTATATTAAACTACATTATTTTAGGGTGAACAACCCTAGACTCTCGTGCTCCGCGCCTGCATTTTGCAAGGTCTTTACATTACAATGACCAAAACTCAGGCTTTAAGCCCCAAAACTAGCTATGGGGGGATCCACTACCCAACAAGCCCCCAACACAATCATTGTGACTCATCCCAAGTCACTCGGCTAGTGCTGTGATCTTCACATGGAGTCCATCTAGCAATTTATGTGCTTCACTGACGTCTGCCACACATTCCTTCGTTGTCCACTGTATCAGTTGTGCGTGACTCTCTGATGCATCATTGTCATAGGCACATTCTTGCCTTAGTGCATATGTATCCTGCATATGGGCCAGCATTGCCTCAATCGTGGTGGTGACCGTGAATGCTTCCTCGAGCCAAGGTTGGATGCGTGCTTTAAGCATTGCTTCTTTCTAGCGTGCAGTGTCCACCTGTTCCTTCAGAGCTTGAGCCTTCCTCATCTTGGCCAGTAGTTGAGTAAGGGTGACCATCTACACGGTGCCCCGGACATTGTCATAGGCCTGCTACAACTCTCGCACTTCTGTCTCCAATTGCTATAGCGTTGGGTCTTCCTACAGTGAAGTGAGTGTGAAGAGGGACTGATCCACCAATCCCGTCTAGTCCTGTACAACATGCTTTATCACTTACAACTCTAATTGAATGGTTCGATGACACTACTCTCTGACTTCTAGGGGTGTAGAGGACTGCGCCTTCAGTCGCAACTCCGTGATTTGCAAGTTTAGCTCCAACTAAACCTTCGCGACCTCCTCCTAGGTTTTGCAAACTCCAACTACTAGTTAGTGAATTTTTTCCATGGTGAGGAGTGCTTCCGATAGATCCAACTCTGGTATGCTACTACAGGCATCCTCCACGACCTGTTTTAACCCCTGGTTTTGTCTGACTAGGTTGTGGCACTACAGGCTGAGCTGTTCTAAATTTAACTTCTACTCACTCAAAACTTTGAGGGAGCAACCCTCCCTGGCACGAAGCTCAGTAGTTACCCCATCCTATAGCTGGTATATGGTTTCTCTGGGAAGGGTGACCAAATTTAACCCCCGGCCCCTCATGTCACCCTCAGCTTCTACTAAGATTGTGCCTTTTGGTAACACCAAAGTGTTCATTGTGCAGGCGCGCAACATCTGCTTAGCTTCAGATGCACCTTCCTCAAGGTGTAGTGTCATCATTCCTTGGGGTCACACCTGTAAGGCCTGCAACTGCGCTCTGAGCACCCCCAACACAGTCGTCTGCTCCATCATTAATTCTTCAAGAGCATCCTTAGTGACATCATGAACTGGTTCACCCATGTCAACAAGGTCTCCCCTGGAGGTCTTTGTTTCCTTTGCCTGTTTCTGCGCGGTTGACTTCTCCTAGACATGCGGCCTCTTGAGTCTGGTCAATTTTGGTGTAGGGTTTGTGCGTTCCTCTATCTCAGCCTCCCCCTGTATGTGCTACTCCTTTGGTATCTTGGCTTTCCCCTTCCATGGGGGGATGTGGGGGGGTAGCTTTATCGCTGAAGGCACTTGGGAGAAATTCTCCGCCTCATTGTCTTATGCTTCAATTTGGTGATCAGGGCTTGCAAATCTTCCTCCTCCTCCTCTATTTCAAAGGTGACAGATTTTCCCTTCTCTGCCATTGATAATTTACGAAACCATGGGTTCCGTGGTAATACTCGGAATGGCCCCATTGTTTGCTTATATTTCGTGGTCGCAGCATGCGTGGGGACTTCGGAACCTCTGGTGCAGTTGTCGCCTCTCCAGGCTCCTCCTGGGTCACACAGGTCTCTAGGGTAACTTTTGCGAATCGCAATCTGGTTCTCACAGTCATCATCGTTTCTACACTGGTTCCATTCAGTCGTGTACTCACGGGTTGCAAGGTAGCTTGGTGCTCAGTGCTCTGTACTAGCTCAACTCTTAAACAACCAAGTGTTGCCTCAAGGGTACCCCAAGGGATTTTACAGTAACTTTTTAATTTTAATTTGACCATTCCCTCCACTTCTGAGTCATTAATACCTTCTTGGCAGCAGATCGTCTCGAATCTAGCTCTTAATTCCTATCTTAATGGCCTGCCGCCCGCTCCTTTCTACCTTAAATTGGACCTCTTGTCATGAACAGTGACATCAACGGTCACCTCCCGACCTACCCGCATAGCAGCGCAGCTCCTTACGCACGACCATGACCCCTGAGACATACCGGCCTTGCACATAACCTCCTTCCCATGCAGCTCTCCTGTAGACTCGTTTATAATCATGCGCTCTCTTTCAACTGCTTGGAGCACTGAGACTGTGCTTCCTACGGATAGTCAAGTGGTCGCACCACCGATGTGAGGCTTCACGTCACCTTCCAACTTGATCTGTGGGCCTTTCCTAGTCACCCTCATGCCAGTCCATGCCTCTCACTCTTCCTTATGTGGTGCGCTTCCCTGGTTACTTTGTTTAATAAGGTGCGGTTGCAGCCATGGTAGTATAACCAAAAAATCATGGAAACAGTCTTCCAGTGCGGTGGTAGGGCTGCTCATACGTTGGCCTATTCTTCAGTCAATGAGTAATTCTTGCACGATTTCGATTTCCAGTTTTCTAATATCCGCATCCATTAACATGCTCTTTTGCTTCATTTGCACCCGCGCTTCTTCGAGTTCACAAAGCTCAATGTTTCCTTGTTGAATGGCTTCTTGAATCTGCATATGTTCATCCTTGCGTGGTTACATAATCTATTTGATCTGGTGCTTGCGTGCTATCCCAATTATGGAATTTATTGTGTGAGGATTCTTTTCCCATGCTACGACCCCGACTCCTCTTGTCATTTTTGGAATCATTCCCATGCTCAGGTTCTTGTGCATTGCCCTATAGGCCCATCGGACCACTGGTATGCACAGGTCCCAATTAGTTCGTTTTGCCCAGTAAACCTTATTCAAGATCCTGCATACCCTCTTGAATGCTTCTATGTGGAAATTTTTTGGTATGCGGCACTTTTCCTGCTGCTACAGCTGGTTCAGAATGTCGATCCTTAGTTTAGGATGTGCTTACACAACATCTGCACCCATCGACATAGGTGGGCGCGTAAACTATGTCATCCTGGCTGCCCAGTTCCCGTTCGGTGCTGAGGACTTCCAAGCCACAAGCATATTTGTCTTCTACTTTCATGCCAGTTTCCAATACTCTTCTGATGTGTACTCCACCACCATGCGGGTGTTGCACGCAACTCCCATTTCAACGCACCGTACCACTTTTGTTTCGGTACTGCACTTTCAAATTTTTCTAAGAATTCATTCATCATTGTTACTCCAGCATATGTTGGTAGTTCCCTTGCTTCCATCGTCACACATGATAGTGATCTGATCATCATGTTACAATTCAGCATTGTCACTTCATGTAATCGGTTCTGCTAGTGTTCTACTTCTTCATCTGAATCCGAAGTATAGGAACTGTCATGTTCCCATGAGATTCTCCCACCTACAGTTGAGTTTACTGGATCCTGGTCTTGCGCCATTATCTGGTAAATATAATCTAGCTTATCGTCATTGTCATAGTCACGCACAAGTTCAGTGTAGCACGCTCCTTCGGCTGGTTCTAGTGGAACTACCACACGTAGGGACTTTTTCTTTAATATCATCTTCCGCTTCTTCAGGTTGATGACTTCATTCATATCAGTGGCCCAGTATATTCCTAGCAACGCAGGATAAGGATTGTTGTCATCGACAATCTCTATCACTTCAAAGTCTATCTGCGTGCTCACGCCTTCGATATCAACTGTTACCCCTTGCAACCTTCCCATGGGAAAAATCTTCTATTGGTTTTCCATTCATAATTGAATCGGGGACCACTGTAACACGAGCCTACCCATGCATTCCCATGTCTTCTTAGGTAACACATTCACGTCGGACCCCAGGTCCAAGATTACCTGATCCATTTCGTATTCACCAATTTGTGCTGTCAACCTCATCTCCCTTCCAGTGCACAATGTATACTTTCCCAGTTTCCAGACTACACGAGGTTCACCTAACACTGCGCATCGAGTGATCAACTCTTGTAGTCCTTTAACTTCCCTATTTTCGTGCAACAGTTTCATGCATGTCTCTAAAAAGGTACTACGCATAAAAGGATCCATTCCTGGCTCTGGTTGATCCTTACTACCTGAAGTAGAGGCCTCCGTGAAGCTCTTCCTAGCTTCCATAAATGTCTCCTTTGCACGTTCCAAGTCAAACTCCAATTCATTTGTAGGAGCCTTGTGAACCCATGTATCTTCTTCGGGCTGCTTCCCCTTATCTTCCCCTATGGCCGCTCCGCTTCTAAGCACCATATTCACATTTGGGTCTTCTTCATGCGGTTTAGACCTCATCATTTGAATATTTTGGGTCAGAGTAGGCTGAAGTACTCCTTTCTTGTGCATTTGTGTGATCAACATAGGATAATTCATTGCTTCATGATCAAACTGAGCACAGTATGAACAAGATATTCTCATTGGGTTGGTACAATCACAGGCATAGTGCCCTGGTCCTCTACAATTGTAACAAATTAATTGTTCACGGCCCCTTCCTAGGCCCATCCCTCCTCGTCGTCGACCTCACCCCTGAAATCCAGTGCGCACCATCCCCACGGCTGGGTCAAGGTCTCACATTTCTATCTACATTCTATAGGCTGGGGTCCGCTCCATCATCAACTTGTAGCTATGACAAGTACGCTCGTCGTGGCCCACCGACCTACAAAAATTATAAAACAGCTGTTATGGAGTCTGTGTATACTTCTGCAACAGAAGACAATTATCCATTGTGTGTTTTCCTCCTATCTAACAGATTGTGCACCATAGTGGGGGTGTTGCACTCAGTCTTGCTTGGGCCTCCGATCTCGGTGGCATTGGCCCCCCTCCTACCAAGTAGTTCACAAATATCAGACAATGATCCTTATCATGGCCCTGGCCTTTGCATTTTATACATCACACTTCCTCGCGCACCTCTGACCGCGATGCCCAATCCTGCTTCAAGCTCTACATTTCCATGCATAGATTCTATAGTTGCGCATGAATCTGTTGATCTCCTAGCCCTAGATCCTATATGGGTGTTTCATGCAACCTCATCGCCATTTTGAATGCTTCGTCCTGGGTTGAAATTTTCTGCTATGACAGCACCGCCCTTAGGTGGGGTGTCAAAGACGCCACAAACCATGCATAGTGCTGCGCATCCGTTAGCGTCATATTATCCTCGCAGATCGTACTCTTCAGCTACAAATGTAGATCCCATGGGGTTTCAACTAGAAGCATCATGATCTCCTTAAATCCAATGATTGACTATGTCTCTAATTTCAGCCGACTAAATTCTCTGTTCAGTGCATTCTGGATCTCTGCGGTTCCTACATTTGGGTGATTATTTGAGTCCTTCATATACCATGTCAACGCGTGATCCTAAAGCGCGATTACCAATGTATCCTTCTTAATGTTATCATCCATAACCCCTTGTGCTTCCCAAACTACTCTTACCACGAACAAGAACTGATCTGAGTCCTCATTTCCTACTCCTCTGAATATAGGTAGATTAATCACGCTCGCCATACTGAACTGCTGATTTGGTGGAGGTCGTGTGGGCGAAGATGAAGGAGAAGGAGGTGACATGAGTGGTGGCATAAGTGGAGATGGTAACTGCGGAATGCACTACCTTGTCAAACTGAGGGCACTCCTTGAAGAGACCCGAGCGAGCTCTTCCTCGCTCTCTCATGAAGGTGAAATTAAGGGACTATTCCCTAATTCCCTGCTACCTTTGTATACCTTTCCGCTCTGCGTTGTCCCAAACATTAATGTATTCGCATCACCCGTTTTTCACATAATAGCATCTTAATCTAGGTATTCAAATATTTGATGTACTTACCTCGTGGTCCCTTGAGAAAACATCTTTCTACTTCGTTGTAGCTCACAGTCGTGTCTATCACAAATTTAGTGATAAACCCTCCTATTACACGGTCAAGCCAATGGTCCACAGCTCGTGCGATATTATCTTTTGATGCCTCTAGTCTGCGCACTAACTCTGGAGTCCACACTATCGGTTGATCGAGCTTGTACCTTCCCTGGCTATTGGCTAACCTTGTGATCCACTCATATATTTCTAAAGGGAAGGACGCAAAAAGATCTCGTGGATTTCTGTATATACGTAGCGATCCAACCACCTCTTCTTAGATATCTATGGAGTTCTGTTTTCCTGTGTCATGAACTCGTGAATCTTTTTATCTAGCCATTCTTCAATTTCTTCCTTCGTAGGGTTCTAATGGCACGACATCAGACATCCCTTAGGCATATCCTAGTCCCAGCAATGGAACCATTTTTTGGCTTGATGAGGTCTGACCTAGGTTCATAAGTGATTTAGCCAAACAAATCCCGAAACTATCAGCCCTTTCGGCAACAGGCTGTGGTATGTGGACTAAGGTTTCACCCGAGGCAATATGGGAGGGTGTTGGAACCAGGTTTCCGCACCCTAGGGATGTCTTGATGAGGTCTTAGGAAGTTCTCGAGCCCAACCAGCATGCCTCCGCTACTCCGCGCAGCCGTCTAACCCTCATGACTAGTGCGACTACTTCCGCGTAGCTCTGTAAAGAGCATGAAGATGTGCTATCTAGATCTTGGATCTGTATTATACTATTATTATAGATCTTGACTTATTTGTGTGTACCCAATATTCTTATTAACCATTCAACATTCATACCAAGTGCGTGCAATCATAAAACCATTAAGCGATGCATAAACACAATAGAAGCATAAACACACAGATCTATGAGCAAGTGCATAATATTCCAGAATCAACTTATCTTTTATTAATCCTTGGTTCAAATACAATCCCAACTCCACCCTATGCACTCAGTTGCAAGGGTCCGCGCACACAACTGTAGACTCTACCAGGCCTCTGCACACACAGCTGCAGAGCCTCTCCCTACTACTACAACCCAAGACTCAGACTTACAGACTGAGTGCTTAATCCCTTAATCAAAACCCATATTACTTCTCAAAGCTTTCTAAAATTGACTTCTACACTTAGAGCCTCACTCTATTTATATGTTCCCATGGTCTGTCGACCATGGGTAGGCCAACACTTCTATATTAAATTACATTATTTTAGGGTGGACAACCCTAGACTCTCATGCTCCATGCCTGAATTTTGCGGGGTCTTTAAATTACAATGACCAAAACTCGAGCTTTAAGCCCCAAAACTAGCTATGGGGAACTAGCTATGGGGGGATCCACTGCCCAATGCTCATGAACATCAATAGAAATAGATGAAACAGGTGAACCAAGAAACTCACAATCAAGAGGCCTAAAGGAATTAATGGATGGAAGAGGAGGAGATAATACATCACCACAAACATCAAATTCACAATCCAAAACCGCGCTAAAATTCTGAGTATGTGGGGTAGGATAAGATGGTGGTAAATCAAGGGATGAACTCTCAAGTTATCCCACCTCAACTTGTGGAAATGGAGTCATTAGATGATGGGAAGACGAAGAGTCACTTGGAACAACAACTTCATTCATTTCATATTTAGAAGCTCTATAACTGAGGTATGTTGGGATACTTTCGAAAGAATCATATTCATGCGGATTCATTGAAATGTGAACAAGAAATTCAAATTCCTCTTTCGTCAAATTATAATCAATACCATATTCAAAAAATTGAAAAACAAAAATGAATGAAACAATCGTAAAAATCATAAAGAGATTCATCAGGTGCTTTTCGCAATCGCATCGTTTTCTTGAACATGGATTTATAATCATGCCTATCAAAGGCGCGGTAAAGCTCTACGAGAATATGCTCTAAAGAGTGAATGGAAGAAGCAGGTAATGTGTAACACCATTATTTTATGTGTGCTTCAAATGTGAGGATGATCAACCTGCATGCGGTATCCTCACAATGGATATTTTGTTTTGTGAAAAAATCAAAAAAATGAGCAGTGTGCTTGAGAATGGTTGTTCCACCTTCACCATCGAATTTCATATTTAACAAGTCATGAATAATTCTCGTGGGAACTTTCTGATTTGCGCTTCTAGAAAACTTGTCGAGTTTAAGATTTGGGAAGAATTCATTTAAGATGTGGAAAGTTCAAACAAACTTCATGGGCTCATCTATTCATCTAGCCCTCCTAGCACCAAAAATGTTGACGGTGCTGGACCCGCTGACATTCAGGGAATCTCCCCGATATGAAGTCCCAATTAGACCTCACACCGTTTGGTGTAGGAGTCCCATCTATAATATGGCCTAGTTTTCAATGTAGTGGGTGTTAATGATATGCATTGGCTTCAAGAATGGATATAGTGAGGTTGAGTTACTTTCATGAGAACAAGTGTGTGACCCCGCAGAAAGTGAAGTGTGATGCATGAAGGTTTTAACATAAGGAAGCGAAAATAAATGATCCCCTTAGAATCCTATGATAGTATGCTACTTGAAAAGAACACATGAGCATAAAGACATCATAAGCTAATCTATGAAATAGTTCACAAGTTAACAGTGATGGAATTAAACAATAGTACGCATTCAACAAGATTCATACCAATGCAAACAAAATAGTTCATAAGAATAAGCGTAATTTAAATAACATACGTTGCAAACATAACAATAGTAGTCCTCCTATATTCACAACATATGCATGAAAACGTGTTGGATCTAAGCTTTTATTAAGTGAAATTTCCAATCATACATATACCATTGACGGACCACTAGCCCCAATAGTGGAATGTGAAGTCAACATCACCTGATCCTCCAAAGAAAGATACTCCCTCTTGTTATAAAATCAAAAAGGCAATAAAGATTTTCTTGTTCTTGATAATTACTTGTGATGTTTCTTATTATTACGATTATTTATATCTTCTTTCTTCAGTTCATCAAGTAATTACCAAAAGCAGCAACACATAAAATAATACACTAGATGTAGGGACATGCCAAGGAAAAACCCCACTCGACGGGAAAACCCAGTCAAGATAACTCTTCCTTTCAAAAGTATTCTTTAAGACTCTTCACCCTAGACCAAGACCAAATCTTCCCTCCAAACTAAGTCAACCTCCTAGAATTTTGACCTCTTTCCATTAGTTTCGACTAGGAAACAACTTAAGGCAACTGGTAGCTTCCAACAACAGTGAATCTTAGAAGACTTCGATCTACCAATCCAATACACAAGACAAAGAGAGAGATACACCAAGTTTTCAATTTTCCTTGTCTCCTTAGACTGTTGCAAACTCACATTCACTTCGGCTTCCGAGCAATATAATTCCCACCTTTTCCTAGCTACAAGACACCTCTTGGGCATGGAATCCCCCCACAGAAGGTTTTGGGGCTCAAAGCCCAAGTTTTGGTCAAAGATATTGTAAAACTCCACGAATTGCGGGCACGGAGCGCGAAGTGTACAATTGAGTCATAAGATTGTCTGCCCTAAGCATTATATTGTAAACTAGTGTAAAGTCGGCCTACCCATGGTCCGTGGACCATGGGATTGTATAAATAGAGTGAGGGTCTAAGTTGTAAAGGTAGTGAAGAAAAGAAAGAGTAGCAAAGGAATGGTTGGAGCTTAGAGTAGATTTCTAAGTGTCTTGGGTTGTAGTAGTAGGAAGAGGCTTCTGCAGCTGAGTGCACAGAGGCCTAGTAGAGTCCGTAGCTGAGTGCACAGACCCTTGCAGCTTAGTGTGCAGGGTGGAGTCAAGTCTGGCTGCGCGGAAGCCGCACCATAGGTCACGAAGGGATCGCAAGTGTGTGCAGCGACAGGTCAGACCGCGGACCTCCAGAAACCCATCAAACATCCCAAGGGTGTGGAAACCTGGTTCTAGCACCCTCCCATACTACCTCGGGTGAGACCTCAGTCCGCACTCCATGGGTTATTGCCGAAAGGGCCAGTAGTATCGGTATTTGCTTGGTTAAATCACCTCTAAACCTGGGTCAGGCCCCACTAAGCCAACAAATGGTTCCATTGCTAGGACCAGGATCTGCATAAAGGATGTATGATGTCATGCCGCTGTAACCCTGCAAAGAAAGAAATTGAAGAGTGGTTGGATAAGAAGATTCACGAGTTCGCGGTGCAAGAAAATAGAAATCTGTGAGTATCTAAGGAGCTAGTACGCAGACTAGAAGCCTTGTAAGAGAAGATAGCGCGAGTTGTGGACCAATGGCTCGACCGAATAATAGGAGGATTTATTACTGAGTTCGCAGTAGACACGACCATCAGCTACAGCGAGGCAGAAAAATGTTTTCTCAAGGGACCACAAGGTAAGTATGTTAATAATTTGAACACTTGGATTAGGATGCTATTCTGTGAAAGGCGGGTTATGCGAATAAATTAATGTTTGGGACTACGCAAAGCGGAAATATCTATAGCAGCGAAAGTAGTGAAGAGTTAGAAAATAGTCCCTTCATTTCACCCTCATGGGAGAGTGAGGACGAGCCCGCAAAGGTTTCTCTGAGAAACACAGTCAGTTTGATAAGGCAGAAAATTCTGCAGTTACCACCTCCACCCACATCGCCACCCACTTCACCCCCCTCACCTCCATCTCCAACCACTCCACCTCCGCCACCTCGACATTTCAGTATGGTGAGCGTGATCAAGCTAGTAGTATTCAGAGGAGTAGGGAATGAATATCTGGACCAATTCGGGTTCGTAGTAAGAGCAGTATGGGAAGCACAGGGCATCATGCATGATAATATCAAAAAGGCTACGTTGGTGAGAGCGCTTCAGGATCATGCATTAACATGGTATATCAAGCATTCTAATGACCACCCGAACGCAGGAATTGCAGAGATCAAGAATGCGTTGAACAGGGAATTTAGCAAGCCAAAATCAGAGACACAGTAAATCATTGGGTTTAAAGATATGGCGATGCTCCCTGGTGAGACCCCTTGGGATTTGGACCAAAGACTAAAGAGTACAATCTGTGAAGCCAATATAATGTTAACATATGCACAACATCATGCTTGGTTTTTGGCCTCACTTATGCAACACTTATGGACGACGTTGTCACAGCAGAAACTTTCCACCTAGGCCGAAGCGTTGGAGATGGCAATGAGGTTGCATGAGACCCCTATACAAGACCTAGGATTGGGAGTCCAACAGATCCACGTGAACCTACAAAATCTATGTCTGGAAATGTAGAGTTTGAAATATGATAGGGCACCTCGACCAGAGGCGTGCGAGGTAGTATGGTGCATAAAATGCAAAGGCCAGGTCCATGACAAAGATCACTGTCCAGTATTCGCGAACTACTTGGCAGGAGGAGGGCCAATGCCACTAAGACTAGAGGTATAGGCGAGGCCGAGTGTGGTGTCTACATTATGGTGCGTGATCTGCCAAATAGGAGGAAAACATACCACAGATAATTGTCATCTATTACAGAAGTATACGCAAACGTCCCAGTAGTTGTTTTGTAATTTCTGCAGGTTGGTAGGCCATGATGAATGCACCTACCAAAGCTATGAACTAATGATGGATCAAACTCCTACCTACAGGATGTAGGCCAAAATTCGATCCCTCGACCCAAATGTACAGCTGGCGAGCATTGGGTTTCAGGGCCACTGTCGGGGTCGAGGTGGAATGGGACTAGGAAGTGGTCGCAGTCAGATAATTTGTTACAATTGTGAGGCAGAAGATTTCCCTTCACTAATAGTGAAGATGCACGAAAGGGGGTGCTCCAGACCCCTCCAACACAAAATTTACAAATGATGAGGTTTGAACCGCATGAAGAAGACCCAAATGTAAACATGATGCTCAAGAGTGGTATGACAACGGGAGATGATAAAGAGAAGTAGCTAGAAGAAAGCACATGGGTTTGCACGACACCTAAAAAGGAACCTGAATTTGATTTAGAATGCGCAAAGGAGACATTCATGGAAGCTAAGAAGAGCTTCATGGAGGCCTCCACTTCAAGTAGTAGGGATCAACTAGAACCAGGGATTGATCCTTCCATGCTCACTACCTTTTTGGAGACATGCATGAAACTACTACATGATAGCAAGGTAGTCAAAGGGCTATAGGAACTGATCACCAGGTGCGCAGGGTCAGGAGAACCGCACGTGGTACGACAACTAGGAAAGCATGCATTGCGCACAGGAAGGGAGATGAGGTTGACTGCGCAAATAGGCAAATATGAAATGGATCAGGTAACAATCAATATTATTATTATACTAATATATTAATAATAATTACATTAATAATCAATATTATTCTAGTTAATACTAAATCCTTACACACTAATCTATTACTATTTTACTAATTAATTTATATTAAATAGTTACCCTAGCCATTAATAGTAAGAATAATTCTATTATAATAATATAATATTAATATTATTCAATTACTAATAATACAAGTTAACAATTTTATCATATTCCCTAGATTTTTGACTCATAATTTGTTAAATTTTTAGTTAAAATTAAAATTAAAATAAGATTCTTTTTAACATAATAATATTATTTTAATTAAATAGTCAAATATAACCATTTCTGGGTCAATTATAGTCGTTTTCCCGGTCCAGTCTAATATAGCCATTTTTCAGTCAAACCTAGTTGTTGGAAGGTCTACTCTCCCTATTTAATATGTAGCCATGATCTGATTCTTCAACTTATCCTAACGATGAACCACACTCGTTGGTTCGAAACGTGTCAACAAATGTATTATCATGTGATTTACGTCGAAAAATTGTTCGTAAATATGATGGATTGTCAGCGGTGGATGAATTTCTGAGAAAATTTGAAAATGCAGTACCAGAGCAATAGCGGTTCGATGCGTTGAAGTGGGCACTACGTGCAACACCTGCACAATGGTGGGGTATACATCAAGGAACTTTTGAAGACTAGTGCGGATGCAGAAGCATGATGAGCCTACGTTTTAGAAAACCCCAACTTCGAACGAAAGCCAATCAGCTGGGGCAGAACAACTTGCATTCCGACCTTTCCCGATGGGTACAGGCTTATGCAGTGCAGTCCACACATGCACACCACCTAGAGAACTGGAACAAAACGCAGCATCAAGAAGGGCTACACATGGTACCAATTCTCCATGATGAGGCATTCGATAGGGTGTAGAGAGTAATGAACAAGTTTTACCAAACAAGATGAACTAAATGGGACCTGCATGTGCCAGTGGTTCGATGGGTCTATAGGACCCTATACAAAAACCTGAGCGTGGAAATGATTCCAAAGGTGAAAAACAGAGTCGAAACCAAAATTTCAAAAAAATTGAATCCTCACGTAATAGCTCCCACAGTTGGGACAGTATGCAAAGACGAGGACAAAAGGATCACTCAGGTACGTGAGGATGAACATATAAGGATTCACGAAGCCATTCAGCAAGGGAACCTTAGACTTCATGAACTCAGAGAAGATTGGGTATGATTGAGGAAGGAAAGGATGTTGATGGACATTGAGATCAAGAAACTAGAGAACAAGATCGCGCAAGCCTGTCTTGTCGATAAACTAAGCGTGACAAGCCTAGATACAAACATCCATACCACTGCATTAGAAGATGCTCGTAGAGAATTTATGACTCTACTACCATGGTTGCGTCTGCACCTTACTAAACGAAGTAACCAGGGTAGCACAACACATAAGGTAGAACACGTGGTGCCTGCTATCACGAGAGCAAGTGAGGAGTGTCCACGAGCTATGCTGGAAGGCGAGTTGTAGTCTCGCACAGGTGGTGCGACCACCTGACTAGCCATATGAAGCATAGTCTCAGCGCTCTAGACAGTTGAAAGACAGCGCGGGACTCTAAAAGAGTCTATTTGGGAACTGGGCGCAAAATCAGCATCATACAAGGTTCACTATTTATGACGAGATGTCTATTTTAAGGCAAAAGGGAGCGAGTGGCGGGAAATTAAGACATGAATTAAGAGCTAGATTTCTGCCACCAAGGATGCATTAATGACTCAAAAATGGGGGTAACAGTCAAATTCAAAATTCAAAAAAACGCTATAAAACCCCCAACACTAGCCATGAGACAAAACTTGGTTGTCTGGAATTTGAGCTATTACGAAGAGCACAAAGTGTTGAGCACCAAGCAGTATTTGATCCCCCAAGTTCGCAAGCAACCATAGATAGTTCGGACAAGATGACAACTACCAGGAGAGGTGTGGGTTTTGTAGAGAGTACTGCTGAGGAAGCGATGTAGAGCCCTACAGTGCAAGTGGGGGATGCGCCGGAAATTCTGAAATCACCCCGAACACTGAGGCCCAAGAAGGATACATAGGCAGCAGGACCAGTCCGCATGTCCCCATGTAATCTACAGTTTGGTAAAATTTCCATGGAAGAAAAGGGAAAGGCTGACAACCTTGAGACAAATGATGAGGAGGAGGACCTCTAGGCTTTCGTAGAGGAGATAGAGGTAGATGAAGAAATGGAAGAAGACATCCAGCCAGGAAAGCTAAGGTACCCAAGGATTTGGATGTCGCTAAAAGCGCGCTTCAAACCCTGCTCCTCCCAGATGGAATTCTGTTTGAGGGTTTGGTTCTGGGCTACATGCCCACAATGAAATTTGAAGACTGGGACCTCACAGACAGCGAAAAGTTCCCCCATTTACAGATAGAGAACCTTATGAAACAAACCAAAGAGGGGTCAGTTACAGTGCTAGAGCTACAAAAATGGTTGTGCGATATGGAGAAGGTTGGGCTACTCCACCTACTATGGATTCTGCATTTTCAACGCACACCGATTGTTGGAGAGGTAAATGCCCTCTACGGATAGGGGTGATCCCTACTAGCCCAGAACGGGTCTAGCAACAATCAAACAATTGCTACCACGCAAGTTCCTAATTGCAAATAAAGGGTAGGTGATGAAGACGTACTTGAGATCCAACGCTTCCATTTGTAGAAGAGATGTCGCCCACGTTCCTTTGCCTTGGCCAGTCACAATCCTCCACTATCCACGTGAATGGACACCTGCACACAAAGATAACAACACAAACACAAGCGTGAAATCTAATATATGCAATTATACCTCAGTCAGGAAGGACATAATTCAACATTAATCATCACAACAATGAGAATGGAACCATAATGATAGTCATCTATTATTAATAATCAACAAAGGAGAATACAACCAGCGTCCTGACGTCAAGTCCTCCGTTGGCTGGGTGCTCAGCCACACAAGTCTTGCAAAGCTTGAAGGGGTGAGGGACAAGCCTCTCTCTCTTTGGCAACAAGGTCTCCTTACTTAGATTAAGCCTTATGGACACAAAGAAGGCTCTTGCAACTCTAATCTCTTGATATCTTCCTTTCAGCACAAGTATAATTACCACAGGATCAGAACTAGCTTGCTCAAGGCATGGAGACAAGCTTTTATAGATGAAAAGGAGAAGATAAGCTCAATCAAAACAATAATGGATTTGGCTTCATCACTTGGAAACTTCTATGGAATGGTGGCAAACTAATTCCCATTCAAGGAGATTCGAAGCCAAACCATCTTCACTTATCTTGGATGCAGTTGGTGAATAAGTTTGATAGAACTTTCGTAGATAGATTGGTTGAAAACTTTGCCCAAAAAGGTTGGTGCGATTGCTGCTCTGGGACAGAGCGCTAATGGCGCGCCCCTTTTATAGAATTTTCCCCATTGGCACGGGCAGAACACAGTGGGCCAGCACTAATGCAAAAAGGGCTATTTTTAAGGGCAAAGAGCAGGAGATGTCTTAAGGGCATATGAAACTCATGTTCAGAGGTGAATGATGCAAGTGGTTTCAAGTCTTGTCACTTCTCACAAGTCTCGGGATGAGTCCTCCAAGGTGCAGGAGAGGGATAATAGGGACGGTGACAAACGGTGAAAAATTACTGTGTAACAGATGCCCCCTAAAGCATGAGGCCCGAGAGAGAGAGAGGGGTGAAGCGCTTTACAAGAACATGTGTGACTGAAAACACTGCCACTGGAGAACCTGCGAAAGGACGTACAACTGATATCTCAAGTACATGATAAATGTGGTATGGGTGCAGCCATCCGTAACAGAGTATATACAACTGGATCCCAGGTATGGACGCAACCATCCAATGAGGATCTATAAATGGACTCAGGTATGGTTGCAACCATCCAATAAATGAGTCATGTAATGATTACAATAATCCACAAAATGCAACCCGAATTTCAATATGCACAACCCGGGGTCTTGCGCTCCAACTCGACCCGAACAAAGTACAAGTTCAAGCATGTGAATATAGGAGTTGAAGTCGAACATGCATGAACATCGTCTGATTACCAGTCAATGATGAAAACTGTTAACAGAAGTGAGAGGTGCCACCAATAATGATGATGGTCCTCAAGGTACTATAGGTACAATCCACGGCGTGTGAATCAATGAGCCGATGTCGAACACCCGTAGAATCATCCGATCGGAGGCCAACGATGGAAACCTCGTGTCGAACATGAAGAACCTGCCATTGAGGCATGCAGGCTCCAAGGTACCCGAAGGGAGTCTCTAGGTCACCTTCCTAGATAATGAGTTGAAGTCGACAGGAAGTGATCTTGATCGAAGGTGGGCCATAATGTTTCCCACATCATCGACACGAGACGGAGAGAGACAATATGTTTTGTGTGAGATATCGGAGGGAGGTTGAGTATTCTTGCAGAGGTCAACTTCTCTTGAACATATCGGCGGCACGACAGCGGATTTGGCAGTATTTGATATCAAATGATCAGGGGTCATAGTGACAAGGCAATGAGCAGATGAATGGTCAAATAGGATAACCCAAACCCATGGAGGCAAATGTGAAATGAGATGAGATGTCCCCACCCAGACACGAATGCAGAAAGTGCCATGTTCAAGAGCGACATACTGTCGATGACGACGATTACGGTTCCTTTATTCCCCCATCATTTCTGCTGAGTACCCCTGTTATTTTTGGATGGCAAGCTTGACGCGGATAGCATATGCTTGAATGGTGTCATTACGACAAAAACCCGATGTTATTAAAGTTTTAACGAGCCTGACAAAGGAAAAACTCGGCGTCTTTTCATATTTAGAGAGTTTGAAAAGACAGCGAAAAGAAAACTCCAGGGGTGTCCTTTTTCGTAAAGTTGTGTCTCTCGAGCCCGAAAAAGTATAAAACTATTCTCGAAAGAACCGCTCGGCCATTACGACTGAGGAGTACTTTTCGTCAGTAGTGACATTGACCCGAAAAAGTAAAAAAGCGATCGATATCACGTCGTTTCATTCCCATTAACGAACCTGAAGCGACAAAGGCCCGACGATCTTTTCATTCTTTATACGATCGAAAAAAGAGTTTAAAAACGACCGCCTCTTATTTACGTTTAACGAGTCAAGAGGAATAACTCGGCAATCTTTTCATGTTTAGCGAGTCAGAAAAGAGCTAAAAGATGACTCCATAGTGACTTTTTCGTGTATTTACCGAGTCCGAAAAAGTATAAAATACAACTCGTTTCACCATCGAAATTCGCGTACAAGGCTTGTCGCTGCACAAGAAGCAAACATAAAACCCATTTTCGACCAAAAATATATTAAAATATTCAAAAATAACCTTTCTAAACCTAAAAAATGAGTTAAAAAGCTTATAAATAGGGTGAAAATGTAAAAATAGAATTACTTTTACTATTTACCTCTTGAAGAGTGAAAAGGGTCCATTTGGGAGGCAAACTTCAGGCGGCGAATACGACCAATCCGTACAACCATTCGCGATCTCGTCAGCTCCAGGTAAGAGGTGCTTCCCTTAGCTCCATTTTTATACTATTTTTTATTCATTTGGTTCCTGTTTGAGCCCCAACAAGGGGGAGTTTCAAATTTAGGGCTTCGCCCCATTGGTGCAGGTATCCGGCACGGACCCGCGCTAATGGGGTGAATTACCCAAGGGCGTCGCGCCATTAGCGCGATTGTTTTAAAAACAATCGCGCTAACCGCGCGACCTAAATGTTTGCTTAGATTTACCTGTTCAATCTAAAATTTCCCTGGAATATAAGTTGTCCAATGTTCTAATGAAGGCAAATTTGTCCTTGTGCGTGCAGGAAACAAGTCAAAATGGTAGTAGAATGGAATGAAAGAGAACATGACATTGTGGATTCTTTGGCAATCGGGGATGAGGGGTGCATGAACGCTCTGAGGGATTGTGGCCTCAAAAAGTTCTTCCTTACATCATACATGCAGTCGCAACCTGAGTTGCTCCAGTTTATCATTGATGCTTGGGACGTGGACGACCAAGTGTTTCGTCTACGAAACCAGACCTTAGAGCTTGAGGTCTCTGATGTGTACTTCATCACTAGGCTGTCACGGAGAGGGGCAGTTCCTATTTTGACTGGTAGTAGACCTTCCGAGGAGAAGGTTGGTGAAGTCAAAGCTCGAGTGTGCCCGGAAGCACAATTCGGGAAGCAGAGTGCTAAGGTGATGATTAGCACCATCCGGGATTTGACTCTCAAGGCCATTCTTTCATCATCACACGCGCAGCTGGGGTACAAGCACCCCACAAGGCCAGCAAGAACCACCTGATACTCACAACTGAATGCCTCAGTCCGACCATCTTTAAATGGGCTGCAGCTGTGACTACTAATATCAAGAGGCAGCTCACAAATTGCAAGCATGCGGACACGAAACAGCTCACATATGGTTCAATCGTGGTATCATTCTTCCTGGAGCAAATACCACTCTTCTAGATCCAGAGAGCCGTGGTGGTAGATCCATTGCCACAAGAGCCTAGAATGGCTCGCTGGGCAGCATTGATGCCCAGAGGAGGAGGAGGCCAGGAGATGTCATGGCATCCCGAGTTCTTCATATGGCTCCGTCGACAGCTGATCGTGATCCAGGATTGGCCTTATGCAAGAACCAGTTTCATGGGGGACCGAGACCTTCCGCTACCAGAGGGGGAGGAATGGGGGGAGGAATAAGCGGATCCCGAGGTTAATTACCTCAGCTAATAATTCAATTACAGCGCTATATTCCGCCACATTGTTGGTTGTACAACCCAGACACACCCCTTGAATGTTATATACCTGGGGGGGGTAATATGGGGTACCGAGGGAGGTACCCAAGGTAATAATGTAATAATGAGATGGGCCATAGTAATAAATAAGGTGGTTAACCCATGTCATGTAAGGGACCACAAGTAGTTAATAATAATCTAAGGGACCCATGGTATTAGTTGATGGTATGAGGAAACCATGGTAATGATGCATGGTATTGTAGGTATGAGGCCTATATAGAGACTAGAGACTCCACATGGAGGAATATGAAGGGAAGTATTCTTGTATGAACAAGCATATGGCTTGTGGAGTGTTCTCCTTCCTTAAGGAGTGATTGTATGGTGTTGCCCTACCTTAAGGGTTTGATCAATAAAGAATCATTTCATATTATATCTGGGTTTATTTGCATTATCTTATATTTTCTTATCAGATCTATAATATTCTTGGGTTAGATCTACAACAAGTGGTATCAGAGCACTTTCTTGGGCACAAAAGTGGAAATTTTTTTTAACTTCTTGCAAGATTTCGGGGGCGGCGAGTTTGCAGATCAGATCTGTACGTTTTGGTTCAAGATTTTAAAAATTTGATTACAGATCTGTATTCTTTGTGAAAAATAGCCGATTTCAAAAAAAAAAATCGGTCAAATCGGAGTCCGGATGAAGGAGATATAGCTGATTTAAAATCAGTAGGGTTTTAGATAATTTTTCAGGGCAGCGAGTTTGCGGCGCAGATCTAGACGTCCTGGTGCAAGATCTGCAAGATCTAATCGCAGATCTGGAATCTTTGTGAAAAAACATCCAATTTCAAAAAAAAAAAATCAGGCGAATCGAAGTCCGAATGAGGGAGATATCACTGATTTAAAATCAACACTTTTTTCAGAAATTTTGGGTGACGACGGGAGAGTAGCAGCGCAGATCTGGAATTCTAGTGCCGGGATCAGGATTTCTATCACATGGGCAGATGCAGAATGGTTGCTACATTTCCAAAAACAGGTTATAATAGATATTTTGAGAAATATTGACAAAACTGTGACAATTTCAAATTTTCGCCAAGTTATAGAATTTTTTCTCAAAACCCTATTCATGACGACTCTACAATTTACCGGGAAAGATGAGGGTCCTACTATTGAAGAATTCCTACAAACAATAAAGCTCAAATATGGGAGAATTTGGGGGGTTTCAGTGTGGATTAATTTAAAAGATGAGGCTGCCAAATGGTGGTTCTCACTTGACCGCGAGCAGTTGACCAAACTTTCAGATGAAGAATTTGAAAAATTACTTTTAGACAGATGGTCTCATGCCAGAAAACAAGATAAGGAGACACATGTGGGTCTATTTCCTATTGGTATATCCTTATTGGAGGTTCATGGGTTGATTCAGAAGGAGAAGATCGTTGTGTCTATAAATCCTAGTTGCAAGCATAATTTTATCAGTGTTAATTTGGCACAAAAATTGCAAGTCCCAACAAAACAAATTCAACATACACAGGTTGATAATGAGGATGTTCAAGTGTACAAGGATTTGAAGATTTCTACGGATAAATATGTGTTGCATGGTGATTTTTATGCTTCAGAGATGGATAATATGGATGTCGTTTTGGGATATCCTTGGATGGAATCCGTGGGTACTATCAATATTAATGTACAGAAGAAATTCATAAAGCTATGGTATAAAAAGAAGAAAATTACATTACAGGATATTTCCATCTATAAATAGGTAGAGCACATGGAGGCTGAAGCAGAAGATGTTCAAGGGACTGACATATCAGATGATGAACCTTTGATGATCGACAATCAAACACAAACAGAGGCTGCAAAATGAAAGGTTACAGGTGATGATACATCAGAGGAGGGCTCAGTGGTTGAAGTCATATTGAAAAAGAAGACACCACAACAGGCACCACAGCAGGGTGAAGTCAAGCAAAAGCCATCATGGGTTAAAACTTCAACATATCATCACCCACATAACCCCGCAAGACAACCATCAAGATGGAAACCAAATAGTCAGATGACGGAGAGACGATCCACCTACTACACATCAACATAGAAGAGCTGCCACGGTCAACTTCCATCTCAAGCGAGCGAGGCACCAGCGAGGTCGAGGGTTCACCTTTCTCTTGGATGGCTAGATGCACGTGCATGGTATCAGTGGACTACTCTTTTGAGTAGATCTTATTATTTCGTGAATGTATTATTGATTGCTTTGATCGAATCATCTCCCTAACAATAGAGAGGGAGGTGAGGAAGACGAAGTTGGACCGGAATAGTACTAGGTATCTAGAGTTCGGGATCAAAATTTGACGTCCATCTATTTAAGTATATGACTCTTGAATCCATAAAATATGGCTTGTTTCCGAAGATTAGGTCTCGATCTTCTTTGGATTCAAAGTAGAAGGTGAAGTAACCCCTACCACAGAAATTTATAGAGATTTGACCTTGAGTTTTTGTAGCTCAATTTCATTCAACCCATTTCTGAACTATTTTAGGAGAGGGCCACAATCCAGTGAACTATCCTACCAACCCTGGCTCTGCCCGGGAGAAATTAGTTTTGTGAGGGATTGAAGGGGGCAACTCAATTTTTGGGATTGCATCAAGCTTCTTCACAAACTTGGAGACAAAAGGCCGCTCCTGAGGAGGCCCGAGTGAACTAATGAGGCTCATGAATGCCTGGGCAGCTGGATCAAGGGGGTGCGCGTGAGAGGGAGGACAACCTCCCTTCGAAGCAACCTCTGAAGGGGCCATCGAGAGGGCTCGATCAACGATTATTGAAGGGGATGCTCATCATGGGAAAAGGAGTAACAAAGAGTTGACTTCATATTAGCAATTATTTTACTTCATGGGCATAATAAATGTATGGATAAAGACTTCATATTTATGTTATTGGACATTAAACCTTTACATTTTTTTTGTTATTATTTAGCAATTATTTTACTTCATGGACATAATAGATGCATGGATGGCCTAATCTAAATGAATCCACTCACATCAACTAAGAGCAAAGGGATAATTTGTGGGAGAAATTTAGGTCAGAAGAAATGCTAGAAAATGTCCAAGTATGGACCACCATACTACGATCCTCCATGGATTTCATAATGGGATAGTTAGGAAAGATGATTTTACTTTGATGAGATTCGTTTCTTTGAAAGAAAATTAGACTATGGGTATCATCAATACACCAAGGGTTATGAGGAAGTTTGGCTCTACCTTACCTACCTTCATATTAATTTCTAAGTTATTATTTGTAATTTGATTAATATTATAATAAGAATGGTCACTTCGAATGGTCACTTTTGTTCTTCCATGACCACTTTTTCTTTAATTCGACCATTTTAATCACAAGCAATGAAATGGTTTTACTTTACTTAAAAATTTAAGTAATCAAAACCAAAAGCTAGTGAATAATCTTTCATAGCTAAATATTTTTAAAAATCTATTTTCAGTTGCATGAATTCAATTATTGTACACTACAAATATCTCTCATTAATAGTTCTTATTAAATATTGCATGTAAGTATGCATTCAAAACAAGGATTTCAATTGAAAAAAAAATACAACAATTAGGCCTAAGCGTTACCATGGCCTTTTAAATATGGATCATATTTTTGAAAATAATGTAATTAAAAAGCTATTAAATTAAACCATGACTACATGGAATCTTTATTTCAATAAACCTATTGTCTTTCAAGAATTCAAATTCTTATTACAGAGTGGATTTGGTTTTTATTTATTTTATGTTTCTTAGTTGAATTTATTTAGCAACAAATTTATATTCAAATTCAATCTACATATTACATAAGCATTACACTATTGTATTTTTTTTTTAATTTTAATTTTAGCATTTTATTTAACAAATTTCATGATCAAATTCAATATACACATTAAATAACATTTTTAGATTTCTATGGTTAAATCTTAAATTGAATTCACAACCAAAGCAATTTCATTGTAATGATATAAAAAGCCAACATATTTCCATTTATAAATGCACAACGTTCAAGGCCTGCTATCATGCAAGCGTTTATAAACCTTTAGAATGTAACAATGCTTTGAGATTCGTTATAGTAGCCCCAACCCATAAAGGACGCTATGGAGTTTTCACCTAAAGGATCTCTCTCTAACACATCATAATATGCATAATTCTTTTCTTTGCAAATATTAAAGGAAAGATTCTTTATTAAAAAATGTGCTTTCATTGCTTATTGGCACAAAACATGTTCCGTGCTTACTGCACATATTTTTTTACATTCCTTCTTCGGGGCATAGATTTTCTTCACCTAAGATTTCTCTTGATTCTTTGCAAAAGGTTTTCACTGCAAATCACAATCACATTAACTTGATTCTTTGCAAATGGTTTTCACTGCAAATCAAAATCACATTAACAAAGAATTAGTTGTAAACTAGTAAGTTAGTGCTAGTAGGCTACGAGTCTTTAAATCAAAGTTCAAATAAAAAGATGATTTTAAAATAGCGACGGGTCTTTTGCTAATGCATTCTTAGTAATAAGTAAGATCTAACACGTTTATGCTAACTTACGATAAAGCCATGAACAACACTATCCTAGAAGCTTAAAAGAAAGTTTATCACATGGGTTTATCGTTCATCCATTTAACATCTTCTTTCTCATTATATTTCAATCTCCAAGGTCAACCTGGGGTTTATTGTTCCTCCATTCACCATCTTCTTGCTCATGTTTCATGTAAGATTCCAAATGCATAAGTCTCTTTTTTGTTCATATCGCATGTGATAAGGAAGGAATGACGAATATCATAATTGAACATAGATAATCTCATGCGTTTCTTTTTCCATAAATACTACACCTTGTCATACTCCCTACACTGGAAACCTTCTTACACCCTTAGCTTGTGCTAAACATGATGTATCAACTATCTAAAATTTGCCCCTATTTCAATACACTGGAAAGAATTCACAAGATTATTGAGACGTGCCACAAATTCCATTAATAGAGATGCAAAGGTAGTTCAAATGATCCATGCACTAGTGCTCTCTATTTCCAATGCATGAGAGACTCTATACCAACAAGGAGTTTGAAATGAGGTGATTCTTCATGCCTATATTCACATGGCCATGAACACTACTTGCACAATTCGGTCTTGGTTTTGGTCTATTACACCTAACAATTGTAATGTCAACATCATGGCTTCTATCTAAGTGATGGTAAGTTGAATGGTTTGATTCATTCTTAGACCTATCTCACGGAAATGGCTTGACATTGATGATTAGATTCCCCATTGGTAAGTTAACCAATGACCCAACAACCTTCTACAAATCCATAATAGTTAGGTGTACTTGGTGCAATATGTCTCATCGCTCTAATTTTGTCACATTCTCCATTTTAAGCCCCAATTCCCATAGTGTTAGGATTTTACACTTACGAGTTACTTAATATCAATGTGTACTAATGTGTCTGTAAGTAAAAGTTTGTTTCTTCGTTTCTTAATCTGTTTCCTTAGTGTGCGTCTGTAATTATGTAATTTTACAGTTACAATGTGTTCTAGACATAGAGTGATCTGATGACTCACATTCTCCTTGATATGTGAATTAACATTCAGGCAGTCCATGACCTTTATTTAAAGAGCATAGAGGGTCATTTTGTAATGATCATTTGTGAGAAACTCTCTTATGTACAAATATTTCTTTTGCAATAATAAATAGTCTCGAGTGACCCATTGGCTTATGGGTAGGATGTGTGCCGAGGCATCAGCGGGAGAAAGTGAACCACTCATCCTGCTCATATGCCATAGGAGAAGGTGAACCACTCATCCTATGCATATGTCAATTGTAGGGGAAGGTGAACCACTCACCCTACAAGCATGTGTCCGGGTAGGGGAAGGTGAACCACTCACCCTACACACATTTCAACCATAATGGGGTATCACAGGGGATGGTGAACCACTCACCTTGTATCTAGTGCACCACTAGTGGAAGGTGAACCACCCACCCTATGGTCACTCATAGCTCCAAGAAGTACCCCACGCCCCCAAGAGCTCCTAGAGCTTTATATCCAACTCATACGGGACCCTCATAGGAGGGTCGTTCCACGACTCCAAGTCTCTCTCGGAAGGTTAAGAATTTGATCTTCCCCAGAGGCTTCATCAGAATGTCTGCAACATTCTCATCCGTCTTGATGTGTTAGAGCCTAACTACTCCCCAATGTACCATATCCCGGATAAAGTGGTCCCTGATATCAATGTGCTTGGAGCCGTCGTGGAACACGAGATTCTCTGAGAGATGAATCCCACTCTAGTTATTGCAGAAGATCATCGTGGTATCTAGCACGTACTCAAATAACTCACTGAAGAGCTTCCTCAACCAAATGCTTCACAACAGGCCATACTCGCAGCAATGTATTTGGCCTCGGTAGTGCTTAGTGCAACCGATTTTTGCTTCCTACTCATCCAAGATATTGAAGCAGGCCCCAAAGAGCAGCAACACCCAGATGTGCTCTTATGATCCACCACACTTCCATCCCAATACACTTTTGTATATCCATGTAGCCTCAAATTCCTAGCAGTGTATCTTAGTCCATAGTGGATTGTGCCTCGGAGATATCTCAAGAGATTCTTGGCAACAATCCAGTGAATGTGATGAGGCTCGACCATATATTGACTCAGCATGTTCACAACGAAGCATATGCCAGGGCGGGAGTTGACCAAAAACATCAGGGCCCCCACAAGTCAAGATGGTTGAAGTAATTTCAAGCAAGGAAAGGAAGTTGTTGAAGGAAGTCTAGATGACCAAAAGGAGAAAAGAGGTATGTATGTATTTGATAGATTAATTCATGTCATCATATAGTTGCAAATAGAATGGTTGAATGCTCTATCTCATGAGCATGATCGAAAAAGATGGATTTCTTTCTTTAGAAAGATGCATGAAGGGATATACCTTGAACTAGTTCACATATTGATAATAAGATGAAATCAACATAATATGTCCTCATATGGAATATGAGGTGGTTGACAAGATGAAGGAACTATGTATAGAAGTTCCTGGGGAACAATATGTGAAGAAATGAAGAAGAATTCGTAAGGAATGCAATTGTAAGATAAGATAAGTGATCAATATCCTATAACTAGAAGAATTAGCTATGACATCTCCATAGAGAAGATATGAAGACTTTGATAAAGTTTTTAAAGGAAGAAGACTCTTAATATTGAAAGTCTTGGAGATGTGCTTATAAATGTGCAAGATGTTGATGTTGCAAGAAGCAGATGTCAAGATGAAAAGCCATCATAAAAGGTGACTTTGATTTGATGTTCATTTTTTGAAACAGGGCTACCGAAAGAGAGTTGTAGATTTCACTTGCAACTAGTACTCATGGGAATGGATGGAAGATCCTGAAAGAAACATGACTTGGAAGAGGTAGCTACGTGAAGAAAAGCCTGATATGGGCTGAAAGATCACTTTCCGATGCAAAGAAGGATGACATGACTATTGGATCAACACTATGGTTCATTGAAAGGAAAGTGATGGATGGCCTATGCCCTACAAAGAAAATCTAGAATATGAAGGTTCCATAACGAAGAAGGTGAAGTTCATGACATCGAAAGGAGAAGCCCTACAAGTAGTTGATAGTACCATGATCTCCACCAAAGCGCAGATAGTTGTTGTTGGTAACAAGTCCCTAGTTAAGAGAGAACTTAGACAAGTCCCTAGGTAAGAGGGAGCTTGGGTATATTCTTTTAATAGGAATGAGTATATCTTCCCTAGTTGAGAGGGAGAGATAGACACATCATTTTTGTCTTCATGTTGTGAAGAAACAATGGAGGATTGGGTAAGAATCTGAGATTGATTCTGATACTTTTTGAGGATGTGGTAGGGCATCCAATAGGTAAGAGTAGTCGAAGATTAAATTCCTTAAGGATGTGGTATTCCAAGATAGGAATTGTCCTAAAAGGACATACCCTGTGAACACCCAGGTAGGGTATGTGCCTTGAGAGACAATGATGATGGTGTCTATCAGCCATTGGTCTCGCCAACATTGTTCTCTGAACCTGTGGAGAGATAGAGTTGTTAGTCAAGGCCTTGCTATGTGACAACGCTACTTGGTATGATGAGATAATTTGGCATAAGCTAAGAAAGTAGCTTATGAGATGGCTTACCAATCCAACTCTTCTTATGACAATTCTTCAATTTGAGAACGTCCAATTACCATGTATGGAATATGAATACCTCCCTAGTTAAGAGGGACTGTTGAAATATGTAACTAGGTTCAACCTTCATAATCACATATGTGATCATGAATTTATGTATTTGATGTGAAGAGAAAAAATAAAATTATTATTGTCATTCTTGAGGCATTGTCCTAAAAGGACATACCCTGTGAACACCCGGGTAGGGTATGTGCCTTGAGAGACAATGATGACAGTGTTTATCAACCATTGGTCTTGCCAGCATTGTTCTTTGAACCTGTGGAGAGATAGAGTTGTTAGCCAAGGCCTTGTTATGTGATGTGACAATGCTAGTTGGTATGATGAGATGCTTTGGCATAAGCTAAGAAAGTAGCTTATGAGATGGCTTACCAATCCGACTCTTCTTATGACAATTCTTCAATTTGAGAATGTACAATTACCATGTATGGAATATGAATACCTCCCTAGTTAAGAGGGAGTGTTGAAATATGTAACTAGGTTCGACCTTCATAATGACATGTGATCATAATTTTATGTATTTGATCTGAAGAGAAAAAATAAAATTATTATTGTCATTCTTGAGGCATTGTTTTCATGCTCAAGGTTATTTGGTTTATAGGTCAAGCACCCATTGAGTTCTTCTAGGGCTTGTCTTTGAGTCAACAAGCCATAAGAATCATTGTCATGTGTGGAAGACCCTTTTTGGCATGTTACATATTGTAAAGAAAATTTTATTTGAGTCAAAGACCCTCCAAGAACTTGTCAACATGCAAGCAACAAGTCAGCCTATCAGATAGTAAATTCAGCCTCCTCGACATGAAATGTCCACCTAATAAGGCTCTCTAAAAGCCTATATATAAGAGGGAAAACGATCACATTTGATACCATCCAAGCAGCTCACAACAAAATCGATCAAGTGAAGAGAAGGACACCTAAATCAGCAAAGAAGAAGAGGATTCTAAAGAAGAAGTAATCGAGATTTGGGAACTGTTTTTAGGACATCATTCTTACATGAGGGAAAGAGAACTAGGGCACATTAAAGTTGCACCAAGTTCAAATTGCAATTATCAAAAGAAGTTGAGGCTTGGGTCAAACAAAGTCTCCCTTGCAAGCCGAATTGACAAGAAGAAGAAGTCATCTCAAGCGAAGGAGAGAAGAGGACAAGAACATCATAAAATATCACACATTCCATCTAGGGTTTCTGCAGAAGGGGCTCAGAATTGCAAGTCAAAATTGTAGTCCAAGGTTGAAAGTGCAAATTCTAGGTCAAAGGAAAGATTGCTGCTACTACAAGGAAATATTGAAATAGTTTGACTTTGCTAGAAGAGGAAAAGGTTGGCTTGGTCTTGGAGGAGTCTTGGTCTGTTAAAATTGGCAACTAGGGCCAAACTCCATGTGGGTCATCTTATTTATGGCAATCGATATTTTTCCTAGATTCCTCTTGTCGAGAGGTGTAGGATTAATCTAAAGATCATCCAATTCCAACAAGTATTTATGAAGATATGAATTTATTTGTATTTACTTGACAAATTGTCAAGGTCGGCCAGCAGTTAAAATGTGTGGCACACATGCCCAACAAATCATATAAGTACAAGTGATGTTGATTCATTATCATCTCATCTCATCTCACTCATTCTTCTCTCTCTCTCCCCTTAGCTTTGGGTTACACAAGGAGCAGCTCACACATGGGAAGGAGGAGGATGCAGAAGAGCAAGGAAGACGCAGAAAGAAGGACGTAGACTCTGCTGAAGGTCTTTTTGACCAACGTTGACCAAGCATTGACCTTAGAAGAGTGCAGCTTTGGTGTGGTTGCCTCTCCTAGGTAGGCCATAGATTGTGGCACACAAACCGAGGTAATTTGACCTCTGGTTTGACCAGCATTCACTGCCCTAGTTTGGGGCAAAAGGTTGACTTCAGTCAACAATAGTTTGACTGTGTTTTTGGGGCTGTTTAAGGGCTGCTTCTTTAGGCTGTTCGAGGACTAGTTGATCGAGAAATTGACCAAGCATATTTGAAGTCAATTTCATCTTGTTTGACCAAGTTTGACTTTACTGATCTAGGATTTGCTGCTGCTAATATAAAATTACAGAATTCTAATTTTGTGCTATTTCTCTCTGCTAAACTATTGAAGATAAAAGAAGATTTGATCAAAGGGTTTCCCTACATTGGGGTTTGTCGTTGGCTAGCTGCCACATCTTGTGTCTCTTGTCTTGGCTTGTTTTTTGTTGATCGTTTAATGTTCTATATGCACTTTACTTAATGTATATGTGATTGTTAATCAGTGGCTAACAAGAAGAAAAGAAGTAAATTGCTCTAAGCATAGAACATACCATAATTTAACATAGAATTGGCGCTGAGGTGAAGACAAACCCCAAGCAAGAGCAAGAGAAATCACCGAAGGTTGGCAAGGCTATCCTAAAAACTTCATGGGGTCCTCAACACTCTTCCCCGTCGAAGACAAGCTCCGTGAGAAGTTTGACTATCACAGATGGAAAATGTCTCTCAATCTGACTTTAGAAGATCACGGAGTGTTGGACCATGTGAGAGGCAATATTGTTGCGCCTCCATCAAATGCATCCACTGCTGCCAGAAGCAAGTGGACCAAGGGAGAAGTAAAAGCAAAGAAGATCATCTAGGACTCTATCGACAAGAGCCTGGTGGCCTATGTTTCCGAGCTGACCACCTCCAAGGAAATCTATGATAGACTAGTGAGTTTATTTAAAGTTAATGATGCAAATCAAGTTTTGTTCCTTAGAAATAAGCTGAAGGAAATTAAGAAGGGCAAAGATGAGAGTATGCAAGCATATTTCTTAAGGATCACCGAGATCAAGAATGATCTCCTATCTATTGGGGAAGTAGTTCCTGACAAGGAAATGACTATCACAACTCTTAGTGCACTGCTACCTGAATGGTATATATTTAGGACTACTCTTCTCAACAATAATGTCATCCCAGGATTTGAGGAATTGATGGCTAGATGTATTCAAGAAGAAACAAGGATGGAAGAGCAAGAAATGCCCGCACTTAAAGGCAATCCCTCTACCTTTTCTTCTCATGCTAAAAGAAGAAACAATTCTGGGGCTAAATCCAAAGGAAAGGTTGGACCGAAGGGTGGAAGAAAAGGACGATGTTACAATTGCAACAAAATGGGCCACTATGCAAGGGAGTGCCTTGAGAAAAGGGACTCACACCATGACGATGATCAAAATCACTCTCAAGGCAATCAAAGGAATGGCAGGTCCAATGGCAGAGGTAAAAGAAATTCCAGAAATCAAGGAAGATGACAACCCTTCAAGAAGGCAAGAAACTCCAGGTATGAATCTAACATTGTTAATAATAAGCAAGATGAATATTGTCTACCAGCGGCCCTCTCTACTACTGCTCCCTCGGACTCACTGGGAAACTGGCTTATTAATAGTGGTGCCTCAAGGCACTTCACTGGTTACAAAGAAGCTCTCTCTAATCTGATAGATAAGGAGACCAACCTGGAAATTGTTCTTGGGGACAACGCAAATTATCCTATGAAAGGCGTAGAGAATGTCACTCTTAAATTGAATCAGGGTAATACAATTCATTTGCAAGAAGTCCTCTACGTACCTGATCTCAAAAAGAACCTAGTGTCTGTTTCAGCAATGGAAGACAAAGGCTACAAGGTGACCTTCATCCATGGCAACGTACATGTATGGAAAAAGAATTTTAAAGAAGCTTTCAATCTTGGGTTTCGAGTCGATCCATTATATCAGGTCAGAGGAAGTCCGCTGGGTGTCATGTCTTGTGACACATCACTTCAGTTCGAACTATGGCATCGGAGGTTTTCTCACCTTCATTATAAAGTTCTACCCAATGCAAGACAAACGGTGATAGGGATGCCCGAGTTCCGAGTAGAGCAAGAAGGTGTATGTTCTGGATGTGTCAAAGGGAAGCTCAAAAGGGGACCATTCCCCTCAAGCCAAAGCAAGACCTCCAATATATTGCAGTTGGTTCATTCAGACATATCTGGTATGATGCCTGTGAACTCCTTGGGAGGATATTTATATTACCTCACTTTTACAAATGATTATTGTCACAAGACTCGGATATACTTCTTGAAAAAGAAGGATGAAGTATTCACTTGGTTTCGTCACTTCAAAGCCTTGATCGAGAATCAAACCGAAAAGAATATCAAAATCTTAAGGATTGATAATGGGATTGAGTATGACTCCAATGAGTTCGATGACTTTTGCAAAGAGGTTGGCATTAAGAGGGAGACTACAACACCATATACTCCTGAGCAGAATGGTGTGGAGGAAAGGAAGAATCGTACGACTATGGAAGTTGTTTGTGCTATGCTCCATGATCAAAGGCTTCCAAAGTTTATATGGGCCGAAGCTGTGAATACTGCCGTATATGTGCAAAACCGATGCCCTCGTCAAACATTGGGTTCCAAGACTCCCAAAGAGATGCTCACTGGTAAGAAACCTGACGTATCCCATTTTATAATTTTTGGAAGTCTTGTATATTTTCATGTGTCGAAGGAGAAAAGAAATAAATTGGGTGCATCTGGAAAGAAGGAACCTTCGTGGGCTATAGCGAAAATACTAAGGGTTATAGAATCTATGTGGTTGGTCAAAGGGAAATCGAGATTAGCCATGACGTCACCTTTGACGAAGATATGGCTCTTAGCAAAGTTGACAATCATCCTACTCAAAGGGGATCTAAAGAAGGTAACACCAGGGAACCTAAGGAAAAGGAAGATGAGACGATGCCCGATGTGGAAGAACCTATGGATCCTATTGATCCTCCTCCGCAAGAGCCTTCCTCTTCTAGGAAGAGGCCTTCATGGCTTAGGGGGACACTTGATGATGTTGAAGGACGCATTGCACCCAAAGGGACATTTTGAGAAAGTAACAAGCCGGCCAGGTATCAGGGATACTTGACCATCATGAGCACGATCATCCAAAATGAGCCTTCATCATTTGCAGAAGTTGTCAAGCATAAGTATGGAAGGATGCTATGACTGAGGAATATGAGTCCATCATGAAAAGTGATGTCTAGGATGTGGTCCCCAGACCCCAGGACAAGGTAGTTGTCACTTCGAAATGGCTTTACAAGATAAAGCATGTTGTTGATGGAAGTGTTGAAAAGTATAAGGCTCGTTTTGTCGCTTGTGGCTTCTCTCAGAAGGAAGGTATAGACTATCACGAGATTTTGCACCTGTTTCCCAATATACCACCATCCACTCGATCATAGCCATTGCTGCTTCGCAAGGATGGAACCTACATCAGGTGGATGTCAAGACCATGTTTTTGCATGGTTCAATCAAAGAGAAAGTCTATGTGGAACAACTTGAAGGATTTGAGATTCATGATCGGGAATCTCACATGTGCAGGTTGAACAAAGCCCTCTATGGGCTGAAGCAGGCACCCCAAGCGCGGTATGAGAGGATCGATAGCTACTAGATGAAGTTGGGATTCACTAGGAGTGAAGTTGACTCTAACCTTTACTTTTAGGTTGAAGATGACAAACCTCTCATACCGGTGTTGTACGTTGACGACCTCTTTCTAACAGGTGCACACCCTCTCATTCACAAATGTAAGAGGGAGTTGGCTTCTGAGTTTGAGATGAAGGACCTAGCACTGATGCACTATTTCCTAGGACTGGAAGTCTGGCAGAAACCAGGGGAGATTTTCCTATCTCAAGGAAAATATGTGGTGAAGATATTGGAGAGATTCGGTACAGTGGATTGCAAGCCTGTGACTACCCCAATGGAGCTTGACTTCAAGAAGTTATGTGGTAGTGACGCCAGACCTGTTTTACGAAATGCTACCGTATCATCAACTCATTGGAGCATTATGTTCTTGGTGAACTCTCGTCCCGATATATGCTTTGTAGTCAACACGTTGAGCCAACATATGGTTGAGCCTCACCACACACATTGGATTGGTGCCAAGAATTTGTTGAGATATCTTCGTGGCATAATCACACATGGTTTGAGATACACTGCCGGAGATGTGGAGACTATATGGATATATCGATGCTGATTGGGCAGGCAGTGTGGTGGATTGAAGGAGCACTTCCAGGTGTTGTTTCTCTTTGGGATCTACCTCGATATCCTGGATGAGTAGGAAGCAGAAGTCGGTGGCTTTGAGCACCGTCGAGGCAGAATACATTGCTGCTAGTATGGCCTCTTGTGAGGCACTCTGGTTACAGAAGCTCTTCAATGAACTGTTTGGATTCACATTGGATACTACTGTGATCCTGTGTGACAACCAAAGCGGGATTCGTTTATCAGAGAATCTCGTATTTCATGATCGCTCCAAGCACATCGATATCGGGTACCACTATATTTGAGATATGGTACAGCGAGGAGCAATAAGGCTCCAACATATCGGTACAAATGAACAGGTCGCCAACATTTTGACGAAGCCCTTGGGAAAGGTCAAATTTGTGACTTTCCAAGAATGACTTGGTGTTGTTGAGAGACCTTCTTATGAGGGTCATGTATGATGCATATATTGAGCTCCAAGGGGGCACGGGGTACTTCTTGGAGCGACATGCGACCACAGGGTGACTCACCATCCCCTGGTGGTGCGCTATGTACAGAGTAAAAGGTTCAACCTTCCCCTATGACACCCCGTGGCGACTGTAGGACAGGTTGATTAATTCTCTTGTGGGCCAGGATGATTAGTTCTCCCATGGCGACTATAGGACAGGATGATTAGTTCCCCTGTGGGCCAGGATGATTAGTTATCCTGTGACGACTATTGGATAGGATGATTCGTTCTCTTGTGGACAGGATGATTAGTTCTCCTGTCGAGGCATCCTACCCATGCAGTTTGTGACTCATGGGAAGTACCTCGCATCTGATCAATGAGTAGGGAAATGGGGTTAAGGACCATTAGTAGTACTATCGATGGATGCATCATTGTATCTACCATACTCCCTATGCTAGGATGACCTCCATTGATCTAGGATCAATGATACTGATCTGGGATCAGTGAGAGTGGTATGACACACTCTAAGACTGACTTCAGATAAGTGGAAGATGGTATGATACATCCTCGATCATTTCTTCTTCTTCATAGTTCAGCAGAGTAGAGCAAAGCAAAGCCAGCAATGCATTTGATGGTTTGGACAGTACCGACGGTCAGACAGATTAGCAGATGGGCTTCTCCCTAGTTGAGAGGAAGTGTTAAAATTGGCAACTAGGGCCAAACTCCATGTGGGTCATCTTATTTATGGTAGTTGATATTTTTCCTAGATTCCTCTTGTCGAAAGGTGTAGGATTGATCTAAAGATCATCCGATTCCGACAAGTATTTATGGAGATATGAATTTATTTGTATTTACTTGACAAATTGTCAAGGTCGGCCAGCAGTTAAAATGTGTGGCACACATGCCCAACAAATCATATAAGTACAAGTGATGTTGATTCATTATCATCTCATCTCATCTCACTCATTCTTCTCTCTCTCTCCTTAGCTTTGGGTTACACAAGGAGCATCTCACATATGGGAAGGAGGAGGACGCAAAAGGGCAAGAAAGACGCAGAAGCTGCTGAAGGTCTCTTTGACCAATGTTGACCAAGCGTTGACCTTAGAAGAGTGCGGTTTTGGTGTGGCTGCCTCTCCTAGGAAGGCCACAGATTTTGGCACGCAAACCGAGGTGATCTGACCTTTGGTTTGACCAGCGTTGATTGCCTTAGTTTGGGCAGCAAGTTGACTTCAGTTAACAGCAGTTTGACTGTGTTTTTGGGGTTATTTAAGGGTTGCTTCTTTAGGCTGTTTGAGGACTAATTGACCGAGAAATTGACCAAGCATATTGGAGGTCAATTTCATCTCGTTTGACCAAGTTTGACTTTGTTGATCTAGGGTTTGCTGCTGCTGATATAAAAATACAGAATTCTGATTTTGTACTATTTCTTTCTGCTAAACTATTGAAGATAAAAGAAGATTTGATCAAAGGGTTTCCCCGCATTGGGGTTCGTCCCTGGCTAGCCGCCACATCTTACGTCTCTTGTCTTGGCTTGTTTTCTGTCGATTGTTTAATGTTCTATTTGCACTTTACTTAATGTATATGTGATTGCTAATCAGTTGTTAATAAGAAGAAAAGAAGTAACTACTCTAAGCATAGAACATACCATAATTTAACATGGTCAAGGGTCAAGGTCTTGGAATTTTTCATTTGATGTTCTAAAAGAAGAGAAGAGTTCTTGTGGGTTTTCCTCTCCAAAGGACAGGTTTTGGCCCTCATTGATAGCCTATAACTTGTGTCCTCCTGTCTCATTGTGCTTTAGTGTTTGGTAGCTATTTGAAGACAAGACACTAATTATAACCAAGTGAAAAAAGAAGCTAATCAAGTTAACTAAAACACATCACAAGCAGTTATCAAAGAAGAGAAATCACTTCATATAGTTTCCCCTAGATTTCTCAACATTTCTCTGGTCTCTGGCCTAACTCCTTGTGTCTTTATTTGTGCATTTTTTCTTCTATTCCTTTATGTTTCGCTACAATATTGATGTTATTGTCTTTCTACATAATTGCTAATGATGTTATGAAGTAATCAGGTGAATGCATATGTAAATGATGAAAAAGTTTGAAATGCAATTATCTACAACAAAGAACAATATAGCCCTAAGAAAAATTAATGGGGAGAATGAATTAAGATTCTAGTGTTGATTGGAGAGAGAACAAGTAGAACTTTCAATAAAATCGCAATCACAATTTGAACTTCTAAATTGAACTAGGCCTTCTTGCATGCTCGAATTCTATCTATAAAAGGAGGACGAAAGCACAAGATCATCATTCTTGAGAGATCTTCCTTGTGTGTGTGTGTGCAGAATTGAGGAGCTTGTGTGCTAGGATTTAGGAGGCCACGAGTGCACAAGGAAATAGGAGCCCAATTGTCAATTAGGAAATAGGAGCAAGTGCACAAGGAAATAGGGGCTTCTGTGTGCAAGGAAATAGGAGCAGGGATCCAGGATTTTCAAGGCAAGTCAAGGCTATTCAACAAGAGAACAATTATGTTCTCAGAGACAGATTGCTAGCTACAAAAGTAGCATAAATTGTAATAGATCGAAATGCTCAAGAACAATCAATAAAATACCACAACAAAGAAAGCAGGTTATCCCTTTTGTGTTTCCTGGGTAAATCAGGCGTGTCAATTTGTGTGCAAGTGTTTTTATCTCTCGATTATTTTCCCGTGCTTATAGATTGTTAAGAAACTTTGTATCTTGGTGAAAGTAAATTTGGGTTCAGTTTTCAGTTGCCTTGTTTTCAACAATCCATCCAAGTAATTGCAAAGTTTCAAGAAAATTAACAGAGGGAGTGTTGAAAATGTAGTTTGGAAGGTGATTTTCCATTGGTCTAGTGCCATGACATGTAGAAAATCACCAAAAATTCTCTCACATCAATTATTTAATTATTTCCTAAGTTTGGACCTTTGGCATAAAGTCATTAATTTAATTTTTTACTTCGTGCACATATAAGTGAATGTTGGTTAAAAGAGGCTTGTTTTTATGTTTTATCATTGAGATAGTTATCTTAAGGGGTCAACCTGGGACCTATCCAACTTGTAATCACATTTAATATTAGTTTTAGGGAATTTAGTCCAATTTTTTATAAAATTGACTTGGTTGCCCTCATATAAGTAGAACAAAGTCGATTTATTCTTGGCCCATTGACACACATACATACTCTGAAACTAATGTGCACTAGATAGCTTCTTCTCTCTTAGTCACTATGAAGCATTAAATGAGAAAATTTATCTTTGGGAGAATACTATGATTGGATGGTCCTCTCTCTTGGATGATGAATGGTGATTCCATGATCATTTTTGTGCTATTTTACTGTAAGTATCTTCTTCCAACTTGTACTAGTTGAAAAATTAAGATTTTGATGAAATATTCACCAAAGTGTTGTTAAATGTTTTATGGACTAACATCTCCTTGACAATATTTTTCATCAAGTTTCTCTCAAAGAACCTTACTGTAACTTCCTCCCATTTAACTTCCAAAGAAGATAGGGGGACACTAAGGTTTAAGGAATTGATAAACCTAAGTGTAGCTTTCTCTCTCTCCTTGAAATTGCTTCCATCGATCATCTTCCATAGATGCTTAGCCTTAGACTCCATTAGCCCTTGATTGAGAAAGGCACTAATCCATTCTCTTGTGTCAAGCACAAAAAATAATAAAAATTAAATCCTAAATTTTCTTCTTTTTTATGCCTTTTAGGATAAATTGTGTAATGTCCCAAATGAAATAAATTAAAACAAACTTGAATTTTTAACTCAGAAAACTACAGATAAAAATTACATTCACAAGCAAAAGATTGCCATGTAAAACCCAAACAGTAAACCCATAAATTGCAAATAAAATCTCATTAAAAGATCACAACATGCGGAACCATGAGAAATACAGCAACAAAATCCAGCTTTATTATATAGAAATAGATGCCAATACAATAGCTGGGCATGGCCCTCCAAGATATGTAATAATGCTAATGTCAGCGTCCAAATTGAAACATGAAATCAATCACTACACCTGTTGATTTTGAATGAATCCACCAAGGGGAGATAGGTGCTCGCCCAATCTCTCTAAATCACCCGAGAGTTTTCGTCTTAGGGCTACCAATAGAATAGAGAACCGGGTTTTCAACCTCTCATACAAGAAACAATACACAAATCCAAGATATCCCAAATGATCATCTGCTCCTCCTTTTATAGATCTGATGGATAGATCTCCAAGCCTCTAGAAGCAACTTATTTTATTATTATTCTAGAAGCTCCTCCATTAACTTTATCTTAAGTGACCCCTTTTTATTTTATTTTACTTAAGTCACTTTTGGCCCATTTCCTCTAATTAATTATTTTTCCTTAATTAAATGACTAATTAAAGTCATTTATACATAAAGAAGACGGTAAATTGCACACCATACTTTCTTCAGCCACTAGAAGTCACTTCTCAACATCCCATCCTGTAGATCTTCTCGTTTTGGTTCCAACGACCTATTACAATGAGGTGTTCCATCAATTAATCTCCTTGGAATGCCACCTCAAGCATAATTAATTAAGTTATGCCAATAATAATCTCGTTTTTCGGGAATTATCAGAAAGTCACGGAACCAAAAACAACACGTGCGGAACTGCTCAAAATGATGAATATGCCAAAAAAATGCCATCGGACGCCATGGAAATTCCTCAAAAACCCATCGGAACCCCTAATGAGATAAACCTGCTCCACTGCCCTGGCCATACCCTGCCCTGGAAATCCACCTTGGTTGTACTATGAAGAAGAATAAAAAAATGGGGGCATTACAAATTGTGGCTAGGTGATAGCGAAATCTGCATTTTTCATCATTATTTACCTTGGACCTTTTTCCAGATGATTAGACTTTGCATGCTAATTGGAAAAGTGAAAATATTATTTTACATACATTATTTAGCCATTGATTAGGGTTGACATATAAGGTTTCTATTATTGTTTTATGTGTTTGGAACCATTGAAAATTGTTGTAATTTACTTCCCTATTTACTCATTTAATAACTCTAATTTTTCACTTGTTTATCATGGATTCTAGGGCTATTTTCCTATTTTTGTTATAAATATTTACATTCTATGGTTTTGCTAATTAAAACCCTATTTTATAACAGAAGAGTGTAATTTCTAGATCGCATGTGTTAGGCAACCCATTTCAGCCTCTTTAGGACTTATTAATCCCTCTAGTCCCATAGGGTCCTTTAAACTCGCTATCCTGGAATTGTACCTTAGCTCCCCTGAAACTCTAATCTTTGAATATTTATTCTTGGGTGAATCTTATAGTAGAAACCTTAGGGAGTATTTAGCCTAAGACCATTTCAATTACTTCATCCCTGAGATTTGTCGGGGAAGCCTTCCTTGTGGGGATTGTATTTGACCACAAAATAATAGGGGAACGGTTGCTAAGGTGACAGTGGTAAGTAATCCCATTGTTGTTCTCAATCTAGATTGTTTAGTGATGTATTGCACTAGTGCTAGATTTTGTAGTAATAGTACCACACTTCAATAAGATGTGACCATTGGAACCACTTAATCTACATATTATTTATGAAACAACTAAGGTAGTCTTCCAAACATTTAATGGCAATTTCTATCTAATCATTTATTTGGGGCGGGTAAGTTGAACTCATGCTAAGGGAGGTCCCATTTTGTTTATACAACTCCTTCCAAAAATTACCTTTAAACTTGGCATCCCTATCATTAACAATTATCTTCAAAAATCCATGTATTTTGAAAATATTTTTGAAAAATAGTTTGACAAATTGTTTACCTAAATATGTTCTCTTAACACCAATGAAATGTGCATAGTTTGTTAATCTATCAACCAGTACAACAATTTTGTCTTTCCATTCAAACATGGGTAAACCTTCAATGAAATCCATGGATATTTCTTCCCGCTTTTGATTTGGGAATATCGAGGATGGAAGAACAAAATTGGATATTGACTGTTGCCTTTCATAATAACACCACATCTTAATATGTCTTGGATTAATCTTTCAGTTATTGCCTTATGGTGGTGTTGATGCCTATAATGCTTAACATTGATTGGTCTTGAACCTAGCTTCACTTAAATTATATGTTTGATCTTCCTTTCAAGTGTAAACTCCATGGGTAGTTCTTGGAATACACTTCAATTTTTCGAAATTGATTCGTGAATCTCTAATTGCTACAATCAACTAATTATGAAGCCAACATCTCTAGTTTGTAGCCTTGTACCATATAAGTTGGTGTTCCCTTCTCGATTAGCTTTTCCATTTGATGAGATGACACAATTTAGGAGCCATAAGGCTAGAAACCATACAACTTGTACCTTCTCCCTTGCCACTTAAGCATAATGAAATGTTTTTGGTGGTTGGCAGAATAAGTATCTAATGTTTGCAACCACTGGACCCCTAAGACAACATACTTCTCCTAAAGGTATGGTGTAGAACTAGGATTCTAAGTTATAATATTGTATTTTCAACTTAAGTTTGTGGTTGTTTCCCACATTCAATTTTTTCACCATCTCCCAACATTACCTTCATATTAGGTATGAAATAAACAAAAGAGTTCACTCTCCTTACAAGATTTATAGTGACAAAATTATGAGTATTTCCAATACCTATGGAACCATATCATTGTTCTTTTAGATATGTCCCTTCAGTGTTAATGTTTGTGGTTGAGTTATACAAGTACTGTTGCTAGTGATATTCTTGGTGGATTCACATCATCTAATTTTGAGGAAAGCTTTTGAGGGGTCCCTATGTCTCCCTTGTTTTCTCCTTTAGAAACTTTATGTCGAGGGTCCCATTTTTCTCCATAATTCTTAGATTTTCTTTCTCGTATTCTTTGGGCCTCCAAACTAAGTTTATTAACCTCTCCTAGATGTTGTGGACAATACTTCAGATTTCCTTGTCCATGGTTTTGGGAGGCTTCCATATTGAATAAACCTTTTCAATTTTTTTTGGGGATGACCTTTTTAACCTATTATTGATGATTTTCTCCTTACATCTAACCTTGCCCATGGTTGTGATATTATGCAATTCTAATTCATCCCTTATGTATAGTTTCAATCCATGCACATAAGTCTAATGCAGTTGATCTTCTGAAACAATTAAGTCATGAAGTTACTAAAAAGCATAAGCCTTTGATTTTTGCAAACCTAGAAACAATAATGACATGAAGTTATTGAGCACATAATCGGGCAACGTGATGAATATGTTCATAAAACAAATAGAATACTTGCCATACCGTTTGAAATGAATCTTGAGATCTTAATGCCTCCATGATGCTCTGCACCCACCTGCGTTAACACAGTTACAATAGTCATATAAATGCATTCCCAACCCTAAACTCTTGCACCTTTGTGTAAAGCTATTCAAATAAATTCCCTTCAAAAGAAGCTAAAAAAATTCCATACATTAAATGATATGTACAAGAGTAAAAAAAAATCTTGAGTAACAATGGAGAAAGAGATCTACTTCTTATACCAAAACAAGAATTCATGCCAATGTACACAACCTTTGATATCTATAAGCCCTAGAAATCCCAAAGAAGGATCACATTAGACTCAAAAAAGAGGGATCTAAGCCTCAAGTATGATATATTGCATATCTAATACAAGTACAACAAAGATAGGCCTATGAGACAAGGCAGATATGGTAGGGATACATATCCATACTTGAATATGGTGTTTCTAGATCAAGATACAACCTAGGTATAGTTGAGATACTGTCATGTCCCCATTTTTATCCTTCTTCATAGTGCAACTAGGGTGGACTTCCAGGACAAGAGATGGCCAGGTCAGTGGAGCCGGTTTATGGCATCAAGGGTTCTGATGGAGTTTTGCAGAGTTTTTATGGGATTTGATGGCATTCGCTTGGCATATTCCATCATTCGTACAATTTTCCTTTCGTTTTGTCACATTTCGACAACTTTCAGATATCAGCATTATTATTGGGCATAACTGAATTAATTATGCTTGAGGTGGCATTCTGAGGAGATTAATCGGTGGAACACCTCAATGTAATTGCTCGTTGGAACCGGAACAGGAAAATCTTCAAAATGGGATGGTTAGATATGAGTTTCAATGGGCCTGAGGAGACATGGTGGCCAATTTACCCTTTTCCCGCATTAAAGGAATATTTTAATTGAAATAAAAGAGGGAAAAGTGCTCCATGATCAAAATAATAATAAAATAGAAGGGTCTAGAGGAGTCCATCAAATCTATAAAAGAGGAGGAGGAGACCATCGGAGGACATCTTGGATTGCGTATTGTTTCTTGTATGAGAGATTGAGAGCCTGGTTCTCTACTCCATTGGTAGCCCTAGGACGAAACTCCTCGAGTGATTTAGAGAGATTGGGCAAGCACCATCTTCCCTTGGTGAATTCATTCAGGGTTCACAAGTTGCATTGTATTGGTTTTTCAGTTTGTTTTGGAGGCCGATAGCGACATTATCGTAGATCTGTTCAAGGCCATTGATCTCAGCGATATGGGCTGTATTTGCATGTAAACCCCAGTTCTTCTAATATAATAAAGCTGAAGATTTTTGGTTCATTGTGTTATGAGATTGCAATGCTCTGTTTTGTTTATTTTTACATGGCAATCTTCTGTTAAATGTATGATAAATTTTATGTGAAGAGCTTGTTCCAAAATCTTCTCATTCAGGTCATTACAGTGGTATTGGAGCCTCGGTCTTGGCTCAGCCTGAGGGTTTTATGTAGATCAAGTTATCTGGTTGGAGTCAAATTCTGAGAAGGCCAAAGGTATGCTCAAAGGGGCCAAAATATTGTTAAATTGCCAGACGCTTGAGCATTGTTAGTATGGAGAGGGCTGAAGATTAAAGGCCATAGAAGACCATCTAGAGAAGCTACAATTATCAAGATTTATTTTGGCCTGAAAGTTCTAATGGAACCAGAAGGGCCGAGGATAATCATTGAAGGTGGCCATCGAATTTGGGCTAAATCATGAACTGTGAACAAGTTGGGGTCCACATTATCAAAGATTTTTTTTGACCAACAATTTTGTGGAAACCGAAGTTTATCATTTTTTTTCCTTTTTGAAAATTTGTGTTGGGTTTTCGTTTTCCTAGCCGCGTCTATTAAAAATTTCCAATCGTCGGCACTCCTCTAAAGTCCAAGGGCATCGCCTCAGTCAATGAATGAAGAAAAAAAATTGTTCTGGACGTAAGGTAGTGTACCAAGGCCAGATCGTTATTGGAAGCAAGGATCCCATCAAAGGGCACATCCCAATGAAAAAGCGTTGTCGTAGATCAATTTGTGTCATGGTGAAAAAAAAAATTGCAGTGAGCCCGAGTTCCAGGAATAACTTGACAATGGCAGAAAGCCCACGTTGCAAGGTGTCTTAACGGCATGTAAGACATGGTATGACTAAATCGCTTGTGTAATCACTTCCGCAAAGTAAAATCTGAACTGTGATGTAACTAGAGTCGACGACATTCGAGTAAGGAAATCAGCAGAGGCTCGAGTTAGTCACCAGAAGCCACGGGGATGATCGCTAAACCTGGGGACACGAAAATAGTGACTAAGTACAACAACAAGGGTGTCGGCTTCCATCATCGAGCATCGAAACAGTGACTGGATTCCTTTCATGCCAATCCTGTAGCCGACAAGTTAGATTCAGAAATGCGCATGGGCATATGAATTAATTCTCGAATACGGATCCCTGTTCCTACCGTCCGTTGTGTAAACATTTTTTTTTTTAATCAATGAATTTGTGAGGGTCGATTCCACTACTGTATCATGGGTCGATTCGACTATTGTTGCGTAAATTTGTTGTTGGGAGGTCCAACTTATATCTGGTGATGAATTGTACCTCTGTCTTGTGACGATTGGCAAAGTTTAACTAGAAATGGAGCTCGAATCAGTAGTCGAAACCAAATAAAATCATAGAGACGAAGGGTTGAGATGTCAAGCGGTCACGTGGATGCTACGTTGACCGTAGGAGGAAATCATGTATCAATCACAATGACAAAAGTTGGGAGCAATGTGTGCGCTTGAAGTTCAGTTTGGTGCCAAACAAGGATTAATGGATCGTGAACAGAGCGATTGTGCAGAGAGGGATTCTCAATCGTCAAGCAAAGTGATCACTTTCAAGCAGTTTTGTGTAAGGGGACAATTGGTTAGTGGAAAAATTCCATTAAGTTTTGGTATGGCCAATTCGCTAGCCGATTTTCGGGCCATGTTATAATTTTATAAAGTCTGAATTTGCTAGTTCGCAGGAGGCCGCGTCATTTGTTTGACTGGTGCCAAATCTAAATACTAAATTGGTTAATAACAAATATGAAACTATGTCAAAGCACCAAAGTTTGACATGAGTTGGTCGTATTTGCAATCAAATTTGATTGTTGGTGATAAAACGATTTCCAGCTGTTTATTTTGTACGTGGTCAAAGCCAAGCTGGTGCCACAATTGTGAAAGATCGGGATAATCATTCCGCATAGCAAAAGTTGTCGACCACACTCATCGAGGGGACTGGGTGAAGTTAATTGTGATTTAAGCTCTTGCGCTGGACCGAGTTGTCATAAAAATCGATGCCATCAATTCATTGCAAGTGGGCTGACAGGGCTGGTCCTACAGGGCTAGGCTCTTATATTGATCAAAATCGAATTTGGAAAAGTTGTAGCAAAGTGTGGAGTTTATAAACCTGTATCTGAATCTTGCCGCAATGACATCTGAATGGTGGGGACGCTAGTTGACTGATCTGTTGTGATCAATCTAAGGGGAGTTTGGTGACCACGATTGCCAGAGAAGATCTGTGCATAAGGCTCGAAGAAAACAAGTCTGGGTTGCGGTGGAGCATAGAAGAACACTGCCTCTGAACGTGAAATATATCTCCGCTAATCTCTTCACTCTTGTTGGATGCATATTGTGGTCTATTGGAGGCATTTACTACTTACTTCTACATTCTATAGCTGACACTCACTGTATTCTTCTTATATCTTCAGATTAGTTCACTTTCTGTGAAATGCAAGTCTCGTCACAAGCATTGAATGTGGGAAGTTCCGAGTGGTATCACTTGCTGGGCACACTTCATGACAAGGAAATAAATGTTGGAATTTTGGGTTGATTACGTGGCTGAGCATCTACATTTCGTGGAGTTATTTGGCACCCAGGTCTGCTACAAATCATCTACTTAAGGGGCTGAAATATAACTACGTTCCTCTTTAATTCTTTGTGTTTGAAGCATCTCTCGAATTTTGATATAATACAGCTAAATTGCACAATTTTCCTAAGATTGATGTTATTTGACAGCTACATGTGATTCCTGCATAGAGACAATAGGTGTTGATTTATGTTCCATCTCTTGCATACAATTCTAGCAATAACATAGTCACCCATAAATTTATGTCCTTAGCTGTTGTGAATGTCCAATCTTGAATCACTATAGACATATTGTATGAGCCTTGTAATAATGGAATATTTAAAACATGTCATGCACCAACACAGTAGTCCCTCAATGGGCTACAATATAGACCAAAACACAAAATTGGCCAGCAGACCTCTCAAAACAGATCCATGCCATTCTTAACCATGAGCAACCAAGAGATTTGCAGAAGAAGCCAGAAATAAGACACAAAATCCTTGCACTTGGAACCGATTTGAAACACATGAGGGTCACATGGAAAGTTCTCTTCAAACTTGATGAACTAGATGCCCTCCTTTTCAAAGTGAGTTAGTTAGGGAGGAACAAGTTGATGTGGGTTTTGAAACCAGCCATGCTAGCCTCAATACAGCCCAAGTTCTTGGAGGAACCTTGTGAAGGGGTTAGACTTCCAATTACATCTTGTCTCAGTAACATCATGAGACTAACCGCCCCTATAGCTCCTTACAATGATGATGTTATGAGGAGAGTTTTCAAGTTGATAGTGGATACTTTTCAGGACTTGGACAATAGTGCGGGTCCTACATTTGGGATGAAGCTTGAGATTTTAGAAGTTATGGTTGTAACTAGGACTTATGAAGTCATGTTTGATCTAGAGTTTGATGGTTTGATCTTACAGATGTTGCAATGCTTCTTCAGCATTAGGAAACATCATCTTGACAGAGTCATAGCACACATGCAGTCCATCTAGTCATCATGTATGAGAGGTCGTGATGCCATCTGTCGTGAGTTACAGTGTCGATTGTTGTTTGTTTGGAGGAGAGAGTAGTTGGTCTCACCTGATGCTTATGGTCTAGTTGAGAGGTTGGTTGAGCAAAACAGTGGGCTGTTCAGGAGTCAATTGACTAGGGAGGAGCAGCTCAGGTTTGGGGGTTCATGCTACAAGAATGAGATGAGAAGGAAGGGACTTTGCTTCATCTGCAAAGGACCTTGGGGACCATACCACTCATGCTTGAGTGACACTGAGGAGATGATAACAATAGAGCAGGGAGATATTCTTCATGTTTATCAGGGTGAGGACTCTTCGTTGGACGAGTCCATGTGTTCATACGATGATACCTTAGGGGAGCACGAGCAGTCATATGGACTTGATGACAATAGCCCAGATATGCATCCATGTGTGGTAGAGGAGTACGAAGAGTCGCTGATTGTTCCCATATGGGAAAGAGATCAAGGAGCAGATGAGCTACTAATGATTCAGCATAGAGAGCACATAGAGGAACATGAGTCATGGCAGGTCATTGACATTAGGCTAGATTCATATGATGAGCAGTTTGTGGGTCCTAGGAGAGACATTCAGGATAGTGTATCACCAGTGATGAGTCGGCGGTGAGCAACATACGATGGAGCATGAGTCAGTTGAGGAGGATGAGGCGCACAGTATGCATGATGCACCTTTTTGGGAGAGCTAGTTGGAGGCTCATAGTGAAGCCGTGATGATGGAGGATGAGCAACCACCCTTGGGATCAGTCGTTGATGAGGAGCAGACAGATGTACAGACCGCTGGCGGGGTGACGGTGTTCGCTGACACTTGTCCTCAGGAGATGTTGGAGTATGACAAGATAGTTTGGCACGAGATTGGTGGATTGGAGGAGCGTGGAGTGTCCTATCAGGCGAGAGAGATGGCAGTGCATCCATCTTTGGGTCCACCCATTAATGAGATGCAAACAGGTATAATGGCAGTGAGCCAAGCTACAACATTTTCGGGAAGTAGCCCTCTTCAGGAGTACATAAACAAGGCTTGCAGCACAACTTCGCTACTTGTACCCATTACAAGGAGAGAGGCAGACCTTTCTTGATGGATATTGCTGACCAACAAGATAGGGCAGCATGAGTTGAGCATGGAGCAGCATTAGCATAGTAGACTTGTTCCTTACACAAGAGTCCATGACTTGGATTGGCAGGAGATAATGAGTTGGTATCCTTTTGATGGAGTATCATTTTTAGTCAGGAGCATTGTATTGCAAGTGCCCTCCAAGTTGAGGGATATTGCATGTGTCAGTTGGCAGCAGGAGGTAGGCTGGCCACTCACCAGTGTTTCAACACAGTGTCAACATGATGAGATTGACCTTGGTCTACACCAAGGGTTGGATTGGAGAGAGGTGATGAGTTGGTACATGATAGGTAGAGCAGCATTCACAGCCAGAGTTATAGCACAACAAGAGTCGTGGAGCCTTGATGCTCCTTCTTGGCGGCATTGGGATCCAGGAGGAATTGTTGATGACAGGTTCTATCGGAGATTGATCTAGGATCCAAGCATCGAGGAGTCCGTTCATGGTGGGTTGACAAAGGAGCAGAGCATCACCTAGTGGTTTGTATGGGATCTTGGCATTGGATCTCAGTTGTGTGGGACCACCAGATTGGTCCACATATTTGGATTGCTTGAGGGCAAGCAATCTTGTGTAATATTCCTAATTAGCTATGGCTAATTGGAATATTCGATTTTGTTCAATTTTTGCCTTCTATAGGTATTTGTAAATAAAAAGTGAGGAAGGGGGAACATAACTCACTTTAGAATAAAAAGTCACTTCCTAGGTAGCACAACGTTGTGACTTAAAGGGGAGCCAAGGGGGCCAAAGGGGGACGCAGAAATGGAGCCCACGTAGACACATGGAGGAAAAGAAAATGTGGCAAAAGGGGAATCACGCAGGAGGAGGTGAGCCTAGGGATTGTGAGAGGCAGAGGCTATAAAATAGACAGGAGCCCCCTCATTTTTGGATCATTCAGTTATGTGCATTTGGAGCTAGTCGTTTCGACTTCTGAGCATGCTGGCTATTTAGCTAGTCTACAGCACTGTTTAGTGCATCGAGTGTCTCCGTTTGGAGATCTCACCCTTAGCCCCAGGGGACTTCGAGTGCCTACTCGGGCAAGGTATTTCCTTTAGTGTTTCAGCAGTAGTTTCATCAGCATTCCAGCAACAGTTTTAGCAGCATTTTGGAGGACTGCACAGCACTAGGAGAGGGACGCAGTTCTTTTTGGTTGTAGTGCTGGATTGGGGTTTTGCAGGTGGATTTATGCTGGGAGATTAAGCAGGGGTCCAGCTCTTGTCTCATTGGAGGATTTTTGGCAAGGTTTCAGGCAGTGTTTTATGCAGAGTTTAGAGGGGTTTTCTTTAGTGGCAGCGCAGGGCATTGAGGAACTGCGTAGAACCCCAAGAGGGTGTTTTTCGGGGGTCGGCCATTCCAGGAAAGCTTTCTGGGTTTTTCTGGGTTTCTTGAGTAGAGCCCGAATCCATAGTTTTAGCGTTTTTCGCGGAGGGGAGTAGCCCCAAATCATTATTTGTTTCCTAGCAGCAGCAGCACAACAACAGCGTCCACGCAAAGAGGCCATTCTTGCCATTCTGAGAGTATTTCTTCACTTGCCTTGTGCAAGTCGAGGTGCCATCTATCTAATCACCTCTTGTACTCATTTTATTGCTCAGTATAATAAAATGGCTTAGCATTTCTCACTACATTTCGTATGTATCTGCCTATATTTCTGGTTTACATTATTATATGTTGTTCCACTATTATTTTATCACTTCTGGGTTATTATATAATTTGGACATATTTGGTTGGAGTTTCGCTGGGGTTTGAGGAATATTCTGGGTTAGGAATATTACAGTGGTATCAGAGCATAGATCTGGCCCAGCTTGTGGAGCTAGCAATCTATGACACCAGGGGAAAAGCCCTACATTTGTTACAGAGGTAGGAGGTACAGAGACATTGGACGTAGGTTGGAGAATACCTACGGGGAGGGAGACTGTGTTCCTGTGGTGGACGCAGAACAGGAGGAACCTGTGGTAGACGCAGAACAGAGAGAGTCAGTAGTGGACGCAGAACAGATGGCTGATGAGGACGAGAAGAGATTTGCGGATATGCTCCTCAAATCAGTGCAGGATCTATCGAGGCAAATTGAGGTGATGGGGCAGAGACTCACGACAGTAGAGGCTAGACAGCGTGAGAGCCCACAAGTTTTTCAGATTGGCGAGGGATCAGGTGCATCCCATCACTTGCCAGAGCAGCGTGATACTGCGCAGCAGGTGGCCTCACATGCCCCTACACGCTTTGCCATGCCCACTTTCTTAGGAGCAGACGCAGGGGTCGTAGCCCAGCAGGAGGCAGAGCCCAAATTTATGGGTGATTATTTTGCAGAGTACCAGGCCTATGGGCAGGAGTTCAGGGAAGCCCTCTCATTTAGAGATTTTGTTCAGCTCCAGCGAGAAAGTAGACCCCGCGACCATCACAGAGGGTACTGGCATTACCATGATGGTGACACCCACTGTGCAGCAACTAGATTCCACTTGGCTACATTTGATGGCTCATCAAACAGTTCGGCAAAGTCTTGCATGGAGAAGCTGGACATTTATTTCCAGCTTAACCAGATGTCGAAGACAGAGGCCATCAAGGTGGCAACATTGCATTTGGATGGTGAGGCCTAGGATTGGTGGTTTTACGGGATGGTTACACTAGGGCACTCCACAGTGACGACATATGCCGAGTTTACTAGGAGACTGATGGAGCGATTTGATCGAAGGGATCTAGTGCAGCATTTTGTTGAACTAATGAGGCTCAAACAGAGAGGGGGCCCAGAGACCTACATTGTAAATTTCTTGAGGGTCTCTGTGATGGTGCCAGACCTATCCATGGCACAGAGGGTCTATATGTATGTTGAGGGGTTAGCAGAGCCACTTCGAGGTTTAGTCCGATCCACTAGACTAGCCACACTCCAAGACACTATCATCAAGACCCGAGACTTACAGGATGTCTTACCCAGGACCCAGACACCTTACCCCCAAAGACAACCCTTTTAGTCTAAGGGGAAGGATGTGAGGATTCCACCTCCAAAGGGGAACCCAGGACGAGTACAGATTGAGGACGATGTCAGGAGGAAGTTGAAGAAGAAGCGGTTGTGCTTCACATGTCAGGAGCCGTGGGCACCAGGACATAGATGTGCTGCTGGCAAAGCACATTTTATTGAGGTTTTCTCCGAGAGCAGTGGAGAAGAGGATGACAAGGATGATGTGGAGGCAGGAGATAGCCAAGGGACCTCTGCCACCTCCATCGCTAGCAGCAAGTGGTGCATCTTTTGCACCTATCGGAGGGGCCCCTGTAGCACTGCGAGGAGTACCCAAGTATCTGATGCTCTGCGTACGAGGGACAGTACGAGGCCAACAGGTATCAGTTTTGGTTGACAGTGGGGCGACCCACAACTTCATCGATGCACAGATGGTTAAGCAGAGAGGTATTCAAACAGAGAGCTTCGATGGGTTTTCAGTCTTGGTCCTAGGAGATCAGAGCATGACGCGTGCTCGTTATGTTCCAGAGCTTTCAATGACGATGGGCACTTACACATGACTGACCACTTTTTCGTGGTCAATACCCCGAACACCAACATGATACTGGGTGTTCAGTGGCTTATCACTCTAGGGAAGGTCACCACAGATTGGAAAACTTTAGAGATGGAGTGGGATGATGAGAAGACAGAGAGGCATGAGAAGATATGGGGGCAGCACAAATATCTGCCTCAGACTGTGTCGGCTCATTGGATGGAGGGAGTGTGCCGAAAGGGAGACATAGAGTGGGCAGTGGAACTGCGTGCATCAGAGGCAAGGACTACAGGGCAAACGGTACATCCAGAGATACAGTCCATCCTTGATCGATATGCCATAGTGTTTGGGGAGATTCCACCAGGACAGCCACCGGATCGGGGGTTTGAGCACACCATCGAGCTTGAGCAGGGTATACAGGCAGTGATCACCACCCCCTATAGACACCCCAAGGCCTATCGGGATGAGATTAAGCGGGCTATCCAGGAGTTGCTGGCACTTGGGCACATTTGTCCGAGCACGAATCCTTTTGCTTCTTCTATGGTTTTGGTGAAGAAGAAAGACGGTATATTGAGGATGTGCGTTGACTACAGGGCCCTGAACAAGAAGATCCTGAAGAACAGGTACCCCATACCCAATATCGATGAGTTGATGGACGAGTTGAGGGGAGCATGATTCTTCTCAAAGATTGATTTGAGATCTGGGTACCATCAGATTTGAGTGAGGTAGCAGGATATTCCCAAGACCACCTTCAGGTGTCACTATGGGCACTTTGAGTTCTTGGTGATGCCTTTTGGGCTAACCAACACCCCAGCTACATTTCAGTCTTGCATGAATCACAACTTCCGTAGTCATTTGAGGAAGTTTGTGTTGGTATTCTTCGATGATATTCTCATTTACAGCAGGACTTGGGAGGAGCATCTCCAGCACATTGAGACAATATTGTGTATCTTACAGGAGAAGTAGCTCTATGCCAAACTCTCCAAGTGTGAGTTTAGGTTGACGGAGATGTTGTATCTGGGACACATCATAGGGGTGGATGGAGTTAGGGTCAACGAGGAGAAGATCAGGGCCATCAAGGAATGGCCGGAGCCAAGAAACGTGATGGAACTTCGAGGATTCATTGGCATTTGCACTTACTACCGGCAGTTCGTCAAAGGTTTCTCACAGCTTGCTGCACCCCTGACAAATTTGACGAAGAAGGGGGTATTCAGTTGGTCAAATATAGCACAGCGAGCCTTTGATAAGCTCAAGGAGGTTATGAGCAGTTGCCCAGTGCTTGCGTTACCAGATTTTACGCAGCCATTTGTCTTGAAGTGTGATGCGCCTAGAGAGGGGATCGACGCAGCATTGATGCAGGGAGGTCACCCAATAGCATTTGAGAGTCGGAAGCTCCTTCCGCACGAGAGGTTGTATTCCATATACGACAAGGAGATGTTGGCCACCATGCATGCATTGGCTAAGTACCGGTAGTATTTGGTAGGCAACAGGTTCAAGGTGAGAACTGATCAAAACAGCCTCAAGTTCTTTTTGGAGCAAAAGCAGCAGAAGTGGATCAGTAAGATCCAAGCATATGACTTTGACATTGAGTATGTCAAGGGTAAGAACAATGTGGTAGCAGATGCCCTTTCACGTAGACCAGCCACGTTGTCTCTTATGAGCTTGGATACAAATTGGAGGGCTCGACTCTTAGTAGAGTACTCCAAGGACAGGTTTGCATGTGAGGTTCTGGATGGGCAAGTGGCAGATGACAGGTACAGGGTGGTCGATGAGATCATCTATTACAGGGACCGGATCTTCTTGATTGAGGGGTCTCAGCTCAAGAAGAAGGTACTCCAGGTATCACACGATTCACCTTTGGCAGGACATCAGGGGTTTACCAATACCTACAAGGCCTTTAGAGAGAGGTTCTCATGGAAGGGCCTCAAGGAGGACGTGCTCCAGCATATCCGGGAGTGCGATGTTTGCCAGAGGAACAAGGGAGAGATGAGCCATCCTGTGGGTTTATTATAGCCTCTTCCCATTCTGGAGGGGAAATGGAGAGCATTTCAATGGACTTCATCACAGGGTTGCCCACAGTACAAGGCAAGGATTGTATCTTTGTCATCGTTGATCGACTGACGAAGTACGCACATTTCTTTGCCATATCCGCACACTATATAGCAGCATAGGTGGCCGAGCTGTTCTTCAGGGAGATCTTTAGGCTACATGGTCTTCCTAAGACCATCGTCAGGGCGGGTTTTGGCAGGGGCTTTTTTGATTGGTGGGGACGGAGTTGACACCAAGTACCAGTTATCACCCATAGACGGATGGGCAGACGGAGATAGTTAACAAGTGGCTGCAGGGCTACTTGCGTAACTATGTCAGTGGGCAGCAGCGAGCATGGCTGAAGTGGCTGCATCTGGGGGAGTACTGCTACAATACTGCACATCACATGTCCATTGGTATGTCACCATTCTATGCCTTATATGGGTATCATCCTTTATCTTTTATCGACGTGATGTTTGGTGATAGCAGGGCTCCTAGAGCCAAGATTTGGATCCAAGAGAGTCAGGGTATCCTCCAAGCTCTCAAGGATAACATGGCTACAACGCAGAACCAGCAGAAGTTGTATGCTGACAGGGGTCGGGGGAGAGCAGTTCGAGGTAAGGGACATGGTCTACCTACCATTACAGCCATACCGACAGTCATCACTGAAGCAGAAGGGGGCTGAGAAGCTCAAGCCCTGCTTTTATGGGCCATATAGGGTGATACGCAGGATTGGACAGGTTGCATATGAGTTGGAGCTGCCCCAAGGCAGCAAGATTCATAACATTTTTCATGTATCATGCCTGAAGAAGGCATTGGGGCAGCAGGTGACCGTGACAGATGAGGTACCACCCATGGATGATGAGGGGCATTTGGTATTGCAACCAGAGGCTATCATTGACACTAGGGAGAGGCAGCTGCGGAGCAGGACGGTTCGGGAATTCTTGGTGAGGTGGAAGAATTTGATGGATGAGGATGCCACTTGGGAGAGTGAGAAGATCTTACAGCATCCATCACTTCAGTTGCTTGAGGACAAGCAACATTTTGCCGGGGGACACTCTAATATTCCTAATTAACTATGGCTAATTGGAATATTCGATTTTGCTCAATTTTTGCCTTATATAGTTATTTGTAAATAAAAAGTAAGGAAGGGGGAACATAACTCACTTTAGAATAAAAAGTCACTTTCTAGATAGCACAACGTTGTGACTTTAAGGGGAGCCAAGGGGGCCAAAGGGGGGCGCAGAAATGGAGCCCACACAAACACATGGAGGAACTACGCAGGAGGAAAAGAACACGTGGCAAGAGGGGAATCACGCAAGAGGAGGTGAGCCTAGGGATTGTGAGAGGCAGAGGCTATAAAATAGATAGGAGCCCCCTCATTTTGGATCATTCAATTATGTGCATTTGGAGCTAGTCGTTTTGACTTCTGAGCACGCTGACTGTTTAGCTAGTCTGCAGCACTATTTAGTGCATCGAGTGTCTCTGTTCGGAGATCTCACTCTTAGCCTCGGGGGACTTCGAGTGCCTGCTCGGGCAAGGTATTTCCTTTGGTGTTTCAGCAGTAGTTTCATCAGCATTCCAACAACAGTTTTAGCAACTTTTGGAGGACTGCGCAGCACTAGGACAGGGATGCAGTGCTTTTTGGTTGTAGTGTTGGATTGGGGTTTTGCAAGTGGATTTATGCTGGGAGATTGAGCAGCGGTCCATCTCTTGTCTCATTGGAGGATTTTTCGCAGGATTTCAGGCAGTGTTTCAGGCAGAGTTTAGAGGGGTTTTCTTCAGTGGCAGCGTAGGGCATTGAGGAACTGCGCAGAACCCCAAGAGGGTGTTTTTCGGGGGTCGGCCATTCCAGGAAAGCTTTCTGGATTTTTCTGGGTTTCTTGAGTAGAGCCCGAATCTAGAGTTTTAGCTTTTTCCGAGAAGGGGAGCAGCCCCAAATCATCATTTGTTTCCTAGCAGCAGCAATAGCACAGTAGCAGCATCCACGCAGAGAGGCCATTCTTGTCATTCTAAGAGTATTTCTTCACTTGCCTTGTGGAAGTCGAGGTGCCATCTGTCTAATCACCTTTTGTACTCATTTTATTGCTCAGTATAATAAAACGGCTTAGCAGTTCTCACTGCATTTCTTGTGTATCTGCCTATATTTCCGGTTTACATTATTATATGATGTTCCACTGTTATTTTATCACTTCTGGGTTATTATATCATTTGCACATATTTGGTTGGAGTTTTTGCGGGGGTTTGAGGAATATTCTGGGTTAGGAATATTACATCTTGGGGTGGGAGGACTGTCATGTCCCCATTTTTATCCTTCTTCACAGTGCAACCAAGGTGGATTTCTAGGGGAGAAGATGGCCAAGTCAGTGGAGCCAATTTATGGCATCAAGGGTTCCGATTGCCATCAATGACAACATATTTCCAATACTGTGGTGGTGGTTGACAACTAGGCAAGCGAGCCGCTGGCAGTAGTTGCCGCCAAGGCAGTCGACTATAGACCACGGGGCACACGAAAACAGACAAAGGAGTTAAGAGAAAGGCGATGCATACAAAGGCAAAAGACAACCAATTGAGGCCGAAGTAGGGGACGTTCCAAAATTGCAGGTCAACATGATCATTAGACGAAATTTCAACTGAAAAATAGCGACCTAAGAAAACATTAAGAAATTAATAAAATAATGCCATGTAGACAATTTTTGAATATATCATTTTTATTATTTAACTTTTATCAAAATTACCCAAATAAATGTCACGTTTATCAAAATAGTCATATATATATTATATTTAAATTAATTTATTAGCACAAGATTTAATCGGAGTTGTCTTTAGTGCGATTTTTTGGACTTTTTGGTGCTAGAATACGGCGGAAAAATTTGAGGAGAAATATTGATTTGTGTTATTTAAACTGGTTTTTTCGCTGTATATATGGATTCAGCAACCTGAAAAACCTCTAGGGCACTTTGATTGTGCAGGAGTTACTCATCAAGCTTGTGATTTCAATAAATTCCTAACAGATTTTAGAAAAATTAAACTAGAAAAACCCACCAGAAAAGCTTCCAAAAAGTCTCACTAAAGACAACTCGGATTTAATCAAATTTAATTAAAAAAATAAATTTAAAATTTAAATTAGTTACAATGGAGTTTTGCAGAGTTTTTATGGGATTTGATGGCATTCGCTTGGCATATTCCATCATCCACATAGTTTGCCTTTCGTTCCATCGCATTCTGACAACTTTCAGAAATCAGCGTTATTATTGGGCGTAACTTAATTAATTATGCTTGAGGTGGCATTCTGAGGAGATTAATCGATGGAACACCTTAGTGTAATAGCTCGTTGGAACCGGAACATGAAGATCTACAGGATGGGATGGTTAGGTATGAGTTTCAGTGGCCTGAGAAGACATGGTGGCCAATTTACCCTTTTCCCGCATTAAAAGAATATTCTAATTGAAATAAAAGAGAGAAAAGTGCTCCATGATTAAAATAATAATAAAATAGAAGGGTCTAGAGGAGTCCATCAAATCTATAAAAGAGGAGGAGGAGACTATTGCAGGACATCTTGGATTGAGTATTGTTTCTTGTATGAGAGATTGAAAACCCAGTTATGTACTCCATTTGTAGCCCCGGGACGAAATTGCTCGGTGATTTAGAGATTGGGCGAGCACCCATCTTCGCTTGGTGAATCCATTCAGGGTTCACAAGTTGCAGTGGATTGGTTTTTCAATTTGTTTTGGAGGCTGATAGCAGCATTATTGTAGATCTATCCAAGGTCATTAATCTTAGCTATATGGGTTGTATTTGCATGTAAACCCCTGTTCTACTAATATAATAAAGTTGAAGATTTCTTATTCATTGTGTTATGAGATTGCAATGCTCTGTTTTGTTTATTTTTACATGGCAATCTTCTGTTAAATGTATGATAAATTTTATGTGAAGAGCTTGTTCCAAAATTTTCTCATTCGGGTCATTACAAATACATGTTGAATATGTTTGGCAAGTATCAACAATTTTATTAAAAACCCAGAAAATATTTATCTCTAATAAATTTTGAAATTGTTGACAAAACTAAGGCATTGGCATATTAACTCAGAAAATTAAATTGTAGTGGAAAAGATCATGAAAAATTAGACATGTAACAATAGAAAATTTACCCAACAACAATCTTCCTTCACATTATTAAACTCTATAGAAAATTTTGGGTTAGACCCGCAAAGAAAATATACAGAGAAATTTTCAGTTGTATGAGAACCTGTGACTTGGCACCCAAGGAAATCGACCTCCTAAAATTTGATTTGTCAACTACAAATCAGCCCCAAAAAATTATCAGCTTCATCTAGAGTTGCTCGACCTCTTCACCCTACTCATGGCCTCAAACCTGTTGTACGGCCTGCACACTTGTGCAACTCAACCTCCTCCAAAATTGGTCTTTTGGGTGTTGTACTTGGCCTCTCCTCTTTCCAACTCGGCTTCTTTGAATTTCTTCCTCAAATCCTCTCAGCAATCTCTCCTTATTTTCCTCAGTCAAATCAAGCCTCTCACTCTTCAGAAACTCACTTCCTCGACATAATATATTCACCTTTCCCTTAAGCTTATTTTATAATTTCACTAAGCCAAAATCCCTAACCCTAATCTCCTAAGTGATTAATGGCTAGGATTAAATCTTAGGCCTCACTTAAGATCAATGGTTGAAATTATACCTATCCCACTTAAATAATTTAATTATTTGTCCTTAGAACTTTAACCTAATAGTCCACAATAATTAATTAAATTAATTATTATACTTTTCGTAAAGTTAATTACAAGAAAGATTTCATAAAATCACTTACTCCACCAAGCAAGCACCTAAAGAGGCAATCAAATATCTTGTACATGCTAAGATACCAAGTCAATGTAGAATATGCTCCAAGACTACAAAAAATCAACACTCGCTGCTAGCAAGGAATGGATCCTACTCCACCCCCAACTTATCTCTATAAAACACAAACTTCCCCTTCACTAGAGGCTTGGTGAGAATATCTACTACTTGCTCCTCTGTGGAGATGTACTACAATCTCACAGCACCTCTCTAGACCATGTCTCTGATGATGTGCTATCTAATCTCTATATGCTTGGACCTATCATGAAAGACTAGATTCTTAGAGAGCTTAACACAACTTTGATTATCACATGAATCACAGTGGGCACCATCTCAAGACCAATAATCCTGTGAGCATATTGCGAATCCATATGGCCTCACAACTCACCACATTTGTTGCCATGTACCTGACCTCTAATGAGCTAAGTGCCACTGAGTGTTGCTTCATGCTACATCGTGAGATCATAGTTGATCCTGTTACCCACCATTTTGTGGGTGATATCCCTAGGAGAAATTTTTTCTCCAAGATGGTCCTTAGTCGGCAACAAACAACCCCTTGCAGCCATCAACTAGGTCGTTGTGCCATTTCTCCGCCACCTGAGTCATCCATGTGGTCCCTCACCCATCTGTCATGATCGTAGGTTTGAAGGTGGGCCTTCCAAACCTAAAGGTATGCCTTGTCATTTGGTAATTGAGTATTGTAGTTTACTTATCATGGAAATTTATGCGCATGGATTAATGCGGGGGATTCGACGAAAAGAGTGGGCTAGGCTAAGTCATTTGACATGGGGATTCAAGATTCGACGGATACAGGGATTCGAGTGTTGGATACGGACACGTTGACCCCCCGGAACAGGACATGTTCGGATACATGATATATATATATATATATTAAAAAATAGATATTTCTTACACAAATTCTCATTCATGATACAAATTCATTGATTCAAACATAGACCTTCATCTAGATGCAAGTTTTACAAAGTAATATTATGCATACAAAATTACAAATACAATTGTGACATAAATCATAAATCATAAATTTATAATACATATTCAATTCATCAATGATCCAATAGGAGAAAGACAAGATAGTAAGATAAAGATACTGCGGTTTTCTCATTTAGTCATCAAAATCAAAATGTGCTACTGTTTACATAGGTGGTGCAATGCCAATGGAAAATAGAAATAGCAAATACAAAATGCTCCCACCCCCTTTACTCCTTGCTCCCAAACACCCATAGCAAACTAAACAAGTGAATGTGCAAATAGAATGGGGAAATACACCTTTATAACGCCGTGTGGGTTCTTGATTTTTGAATTCGTGTCGGAAAACCGGAACACGTCGTGTCCCGATCGATCGAACACAACGTGACCCGATTTTCGGACACGAATCTGCCTAAATCGTGTCTGATTCACCGAATTTGGGACACATAGCGCCTAGGGGACGAATCTGGTTTCATAGGGGCTAGGGTTGTGCTTTTGTCCCCTAGACCTATTTTGGATGTTACCCTTGGATCCTAGTCCCATGGGATCTCCTTTACTAACCTTTGGGTTTTAGGGTGGTACTACATGGGAAACCCCGATTTTGGTTGTGTGGTCCCGCTCCCTCGTCCACATACATTACTCCCCTTCCATTCATTATAACCCCATTCATCATTTTTCTTTGCCTGGGTCCACATTTCGCCACTGGGACCACATAGGGTTGGCCTCCCCTTCCCCTTGCCCACACCTTGGGTCAGGCCCAAAACAATGCCCCAAAGGTTGATGCAACTGAAAAGAAAAGTAAAAGCATAATTGGCCACATTCAAGAAGGAAATGTACCGCAAAATGCAAAAGATAGTCGGGACAAACATATTTAGCACATGGGTAAAAGCCAATCCATGAGCTCTTACCCCATTTACATGGCCATCACCTTGGTTCATATAGGCCCTAGATGAGCCTCCCATATCATTTAAGAACTCATGATTGTCCCAACCCCTTGTGGGCAATAAACTACCCCACCTTGAAGGGTGTATCCACTGTTATTTTTATACATCATGTTCTCATACCTTAAGCCCCAAGCAGTTAACTAAAAAAAAAATCATAAAAGGAAAAAGGCATATGAAGAAGGGTGGAAAAATCAAGGTCAAGATAACTCATGTACCACCATTTCTCCCTCCTATACATTATATACCCAAGTGTGGACTTCCTTTCATTAGCTATTCTTGTGCCCCGACATGTGGCCCATGATTGCCCCTTTTCATCCCCTACTCTGTTCCATCACTTTATCATAGCCACCACCCTTTAAAGGATGTACCTTGGACATACTATCCCCTTTAAAGGTAGAAACCACGTAATAGGGTATTTGGTTAACCCCCTTTGGAGCTCGGAGACATTAGCACTTGCCAAAGCCCACTATGGAAGGGCATGTTGTTATGAAGTGTCCACCTATTGTCAATGGTTCGTAAGCTCTTTAACTCAATTTCCTTAAATGACTTGTTGTACTGGAAGGCTAGGGGATTCATTGGATCTTATGCAGGATTACCGGTGGTCTCCACTTTGGGTTTGGTCTCCCTATACGTGGTCATAACCCTCTAGATGGCTACATTGGCACATGTAAGGTGTGTGTAGAGAGCCATGGGCCTCCACGAAAATAGAAAACACTCCATGGATCCCCAGAGATGTTCATAGATTGCTCGAGATTTGCCTATTGGACGAAGAATATGCAGTTGGTTCACCATGCCCAACTAACCACACAGTTGTATCATGCACATGGCAAATGACCCAAAACTTGTATGCTGATGTGGCATCACTTACACCATCATCTAAGCCCTTACAAATGGTCTACAACCATCTTCGATCTAATTGGAAACCCATGAAGTTCCTTTTGTGCCCCCACACCCATTGGGAGCACCACATGTTTATTATTTGGAGAACAAGGGGCCAACCGTTTGTCCACTACTTTTGGGAGTCCCATTCATCACTATGGCACTTATGGACTTCATCAGGCTTCTTAGAAGGCCCAAAGACATGTATTATTGATCATTCAACCTCTTAAGGCTATTCTTTTGTTTATGAGCTAGTTTGGTGGGCTTGTCACATAAAGTTAGTTAGTTTGGACATTATTTTATTCTAGGGGCTAATGTAGGCCTAATTAGCTAAATCAAACTCATTAAAAGTGTATAAATACAAGTGATGTGAATTCATTTTAGCATCATCACTTGGATTGGAGTTGTATCTCTTTTGAGAATTTCGCTATCCTTCTTGGAGGACGAATTTTGGAGCATGGAGTGAATTTTAATGTTTGGATTATTTTCTCTTGTCTTGGAGCTTCTTGATTGGAAAATTCTTAATGGTTGGATATACTCTTAATAAATGTAAGTATAATTTAATGCTATTTTCTTTTCTATATTGTCACATACATTGTTGTTTGGATTTCATATACTAGGGCTAATTTACTGCATCCATTTATGCAAAGTTGTGGAAATTTAGTTTATAGATAGTGATGCTTCATGTATGGGTCATGTATTATGAATGAATGTTCCTAGAGATGCTTCTTCATTGAAACTCATCTTGATAAGCCAACTATTTTTCAAAATGAAGAATAAAGTTCTTGAAGCCGCTTTTGTTATTGCCCTAATGCCGTGTGAAGTTGTCTTTGAGGCCTCCTTGACATAGAAAATTCGATGTCCATAGTCATAATTACTCTTAACTCCAAATATCCCCAAAGGATTAGGCACTGGTCCACCATACAGGTGATCACCTTAAACCTTATTTCTTCTCCCCCCTCTTCTTTTCTAGGTCTAGCCCATAGGTCACCTAGGGCATCACTTATTTCATAATCTAGCCATCCAAATACTTCGATTTTTGGTCCACAACTACGTCAAAGTTTGCTCTAGAGGCCCTCTAAATTTCAAGAAAATCTGACAGTGGGATCTCAAGATATTGCAAGCCCTAGCTCGGGGACCATTCCTTGCCCTAGGTTTCACTTGGCTAGAAACCTCACTGGGATCATTGCATTACCTTTCAATGAAAATTCCTTCCTCGATCACCTTCTCCTCCCTGATTAGGTCAAGCGCATCATTGGTTTCTCAACCCCATTCCCTTGACCTAACCTCGGGCCCACTTAGTCCCGTGTGGTCCCATACACCATTAAAGACAATTCTTCTAGGGTCACTTGGAACCCAAGTCTTCATAAGAATTTTCAAGCCTAGGGACCTCTTAACTACATACCCTAAACCTAAACCTTGAAATTCACCTTAAGCCCTTCCTTGAGAGCTTACGACCTTGCCTTCCAAGGCAAGCAAACCATATATTTGAACCTCTTCTGTGAATAGGCTTCCAAGATCACCCCACTCTATCATTGGTCCATCCATTTCGTGATCCTCATCATAACGAGTCTCCTCCCATTGGTGAAAGTCCGTAAAGTGCAGGGAGCCTTAGCCGAGGTAACAGTGAGCTATTGCTCCATTGTTTCCCTTAGCCTAGTAGTAGCACTTCAAGGATTCCTTTTTAGGACCCCTCCTAGTTTGAGCGTTAACATTTCTAGTGTCGTTGTCGAGGAAACGAGACGTGTTTTGTTCCCCATACGACATATTGACATATCATTATTGGCAACTCCATTGGAAGAACGAAACACTAGTTCTTCATTGAACTTTAAGGTCAATGCTCATAGGGTGAAGCAAGCATTTATCTAGGCATCTTTAAATTCACCTTGGTGACTCCTAAAAAATTTACATGTATACCCAAAGTAAGGTGTCTTTCTTTGATGATTTTCCTGCTTTGGACGTCACTAGCGTCCTTGGGCACCCTAATCATGTCACAGGAATTATGGTGCGTGGGGTGCCCGTGTTTGATGGTGATCCACTCTCCGCAATTGACCATGTACAAGGATTTAATTCACATACTTCAAAAGAGAAAGTGGGTCACCAAGATGTCCTTATGTTATCGTTCATGAGATCTCTCTGTGGTCATAACTCATGGTTGCATAATCACGAACCTAAGAGCATCTCATCTATTGAAGAGTTCATTGATGACTTTCTTAGACATTTTCAAGTACACCGGACATTAAGCATTCAAGAGGAAGCCTTCATCGAGCATCATCAAGACATTGAGGATCTAGCTAATGAGCATGAAGACAAGTCCTCTTTAAATTCACCTTGGTGACTCCTAAAAAATTTACATGTATACCCAAAGTAAGGTGTCTTTCTTTGATGATTTTCCTGCTTTGGACATCACTAGCGTCCCTAGGCACCCTAATCATGTCACAGGAAGGATGGTGTGTGGGGTACCCGTGTTTCATGGTGATCCACTCTCCGCAATTGACCATGTACAAGGATTTAATTCACATACTTCAAAAGAAAAAGTGGGTCACCAAGATGTCCTTATGTTGTCGTTCATGAGATCTCTTTGTGGTCATAACTCATGGTTGCATAATCACGAACCTAAGAGTATCTCATCTATTGAAGAGTTCATTGATGGCCTTCTTAGACATTTTCAAGTACACCCGACATTAAGCATTCAAGAGGAAGCCTTCATCGAGCATCATCAAGACATTGAGGATCTAGCTAATGAGCATGAAGACAAGTCCTCTTTGGATCAACCTGATGAAAAGGATGATTTTGAGATCACGTGTTGGGAAGGATGAGTATATGGAAGGGGAAGTTGAGACTAACCTTACATTTCTCAAGGACATCACTCCTGATGACTTTCCTTTTGAGAACCTTGAAGGAGGTGATCCCATTTGCCCCTTGGAAGATGATATTGGAGATTACTTCCACATTAAAAAAGAGAAACGGGAAATTATTGGTCCTCAATTTGATTGTACTCCCATTTCTGACACCGACAAAGAGGATGAGATTGGTCTCTCCTTTGTTTCAGGTACTATTTATGATAACATATACATTGACACCCTTGGGAAGGAGAATTATCATTCCCCTTTCACGAAGAGGGGCAGTTGGAAGTGATTGATCCTCTTTTCAACAAAGACCCAATATGTGATACTAAGGAAATCGATAAGGCTCCTACCTATCCTCCTTATGATTCTATATTCAAATCACCTGAGCCTTCAGATTATGACTTTGGGGAAGAGAAACCTATTGCATATAACACTCTGCCCTCCCCTTTGCCTTCTTCTCTCAGTCATCATTTTGAGAGTGATTCCTGCGTTTGTTCTCATACGATCTCAAGTGAACTTGATCCCTCTCCCCTCTATGATTATAGGGTCGAGGAAAACCCCCTCATTGAGAATTATTTATTTCCTTGGGAACCCCCTCAGAATCATGATCAATCTATAATCTCCCCTTTTCAGTGTAACCATCATGGGCAACCTACCTGTGTTTCTCCATCTCATCAGTCTCCCTTTCCTACTAATCATAACCTTGTAGAGGCCATAAAATATGAGGACCATCATGGAAATAGTATGCCCGAGGTTGTCATCCATAAAAAATTTATAAGCCTAATCATTGACATCTCTATATTTTGGTTAGAAAAGAGGATCTCATGGACTAGATTACATCCTTTTCTTACCTCTTCTCACTTGATCGTCCATGTGTGGGCATTCTAGTTTCCTGCCTCCCACCAGCCTTATCATACGTGTGATTTTGTCCACATTCGCTTTGGTCTTGGCTACATGAGTAATCATATAGGTTAGCATATTTACATTGATTTGATGATATGTTGATTGCATTGGCTTTATGATTACACTTAGTATTAGCATTGTACCATATGCATGTTAGGATAGGATGCATTGCATGCTGATTTTTGCATTAGAACTAATGTCATATGATATTTCTCATGATAGATTAGCTACACTTGGATTAAAATTTGCATGTTTTATTATTTGTTGATTTTACAGCCTAACATCAAGCATGGGTGATCATAAGACACCATACAAACATGTTGCCCTATGGGCTTAGTCTTTGATATGTACAGGTTACAGGTCTACGGTAACCAAGAGATTGTTGGTGTTCTCATGACCTCCCATTCGAGTAGCTTCGCCCACTTTTCGAGAGATCACGTCCCAATTGGAGCCAAATGTTACCCATCATTTTGTGGGTGATATCCCTAGGAGAAATTTTTTCTCCAAGATGGTCCTCAGTCAGTAGCCAACAACCCCTTACAGCCACCAACTAGCTCATTGTGCCATTTCTTTGCCACCTGAGTCATCCATGTGGTCCCTCACCCATCTGTCATAATTGTATGTTTGAAGGTGGGCCTTCCAAACCTAACGATATGTCTTGTCGTTTGGTAATTGAGTATTGTAGTTTACTTATCATGGAAATTTTTGGGCATGGATTGATGGGGGAATTCGGTAGAAAGTGTGGGCTAGATCTGTGCTTTTGTCCCCTAGACCTCTTTTGGATGTTACCCTTGGATCTTAGTCCCATGGGATCTCCTTTACTGACCTTTGGGTTTTAAGGTGGTACAATGGTACTACATGGGAAACCCCGATTTTGGTTGTGTGGTCTTGCTCCCTCATCCACATACATTACTCCCCTTCCTTTCATTATAACCCCATTCATCATTTTTTTCCGCGTGGGTCCACATTTCCCCACTGGGACCACATAGGGTTGGCCTTCCCTTCCCCTTGCCCACACCTTAGGTCGGGCCCGAAACGATGCCCTGAAGGTTGATGCAGCTGAAAATAAAAGTAAAGCATAATTGGCCACATTCAACAAGGAAATGTACCACAAAATTCAAAATATGGTCGGGACAAACATATTTAGGACACGCATAAAAGCCAATCCATGAGCTCTATCCCATTTACATGGCCATCACCCTGATTCCTATACGCCCTAGATGAGCCTCCCATATCATTCAGGAATCCATGATTGTCCCAACCCCTGGTGGGCAATGAATTGCCCCACCTTGAAGGGTGTATCCACTGCTATGTTTTTAATTGAACCATCTCTAGGTTGAATTTCCATAAACAATTTATGGGTTTTGGAGAACTCGTGTTTTAGCCTCTCCACAAAGTTTCGAGACTAGAATACCATCTGATGCTATAAAAACTAACACTCTGTCTTAGTGAGGAAGGAGTTCTCTTCAAGTAGTACTGCACAATTGTCACAACACCTAATATCTGCAAAATCTTCTAACCACACCACTGATGTCTGACAACTGTATCTGCCTGCCACTATCCACTAACCACTTCCCTAACTCTGATTCATCTGCCACTGACTGTAGCTAAAGAAAACTACCTCATCTGTGTTGCTGCTGACACTGCACTATACATCCTGTATTGTTGCCAATTTTGCATATGCACTACAGTTAAACTAATGCTCCCTCTCAACCGTTGTTGTTGCCACTACAACTACCGCAACTGAGAAGCATCTATAATACTCTATCCCATCTACTGAAACGGGTTCTCCACCATATCCATTTGTTCTCTGAAATATATGAACTTAACTCTCCCTAGAGTTTTCATGAGTATATCTGCAACCTACTCATCTGTGGAAACATATTGTAGTTGGACCGCTCCACGCTGCACACAATCTCTAATGAAATGACATTGAATATCTATATGCTTCGATCTGCCATGAAATATTGGATTCTCAAAGAGCTTGATGCAACTCTGATTATCATAGTAGACACTTGTTGCTTCCATCCCCTACCTGAACAAGCTTACCAATAGCTTTTTAAGCCATATAGCTTCGCACATAGCTGTGCTTGCTGCCATATACTCTTCTTCCGCATAGCTCAATGCTACTAACTTATGCTTCCTGTTGCATCAAGAAACCATCCTTGATCCAACACTAAAGCGTTACCCAAAGTTACTTTTTATGTCCACTGAACTACCTACCCAATCTGCATCTGTGAACCCACATTGTCTGATGTCATCCACTTGGAAATATTTCAGCCCATACTTTATTGTGTTGCGCACATACCTCAAAATGTGCCTCATCGTTGTCCAATGTACCCGCTTCCTCCATAAACTGACTGAAGGTATTGACCGTGAAGAAAATATCTGACCTAGTGTTGACCAAATACATGAGAGAATTGCTGAGTTGTTTATACAAGGAGGGGTCAACATCCTTGTCATTTGATGCATCTATTTTCTTCCAGTTGGTGATCATGGGTGTAGACATGGGTCTACAATCATGCATTCTGAATCTCTTCATAATATCTGTAGCATATCTTCCTTAGCCAAGAAAGATCCCCTCATTCTTCTGCCATACTTCCAATCCTCCGAAATAGTGCATCAACCCCAAATCCTTCATATCAAACTCTACTACTAGGTTCCTTTTGCAATCCTCTATGAGCCGTGATGACCCTATCAAGAAGAGATCATCTACATACAACACTAATATGAGTGGCTCATCCTCTACTAACAAATAGTAAAGGTTGGAATCTGCGTCACTCTTGACGAATCCCATCTGTTGCAAGTAGTTGTCAATCCGATCATACCATGCCCTAGGAGCCTGCTTGAGCCCATATAGAGCTTTCTTCAATTTACACACGAGTGTGCCTTTCATGAATCTCGAAGCCCTCAAGTTGTTCTATGTATACCTCCCCCTCTATCACCCTGTTCAAGAATGTTGTCTTGACGTCCATCTGGTGAATCTGCCACCCCATCTGAGCTGCTAGGGATATAACTGACCAGATAGAAGTGTATCTGGCAACTGGGCCAAAGGTCTCTTCATAATCTATCCCTTCTTTTTGTGCATACCCCTTTGCCACGAATCTAGCTTTGTACTTCTCCACACTGTCATTTGCAGCGTACTTGATCTTGTAGATCCACCAAGAACCTACAACTAACTTGTCCTCAGGCCTCAGCACCACCTCCCAAACATCATTCGTCATGATAGAGTTGTACTCCTCTACCATGGCATCTAGCCACACTTGATGTTGTGCGGCTTACTAAAAGTTGGAAGAATCTACAACCTCAGCCATGAATGCTTGGTACCTATCTAGTTGTTTGCACTCTCTCTTATTCGTTCTAGGAGCTCCAACAAACTTCTTCACATCTCTCAATGTCTATTAAACTTCTCCCTTGGTTTGGCCACCAGTGGTGGGAGGTTCAACCAACTCCTCATCCTGCCTCTGCTACTCTGTCTCCTGTGATCTCACTGGATACCCTGCACCTGACAAAATGCTAGTATTGGTCACTTTACTGGATCCCTGTAATTGTACCACTGGAGGTCTATTAAAATTGGCAACCAAGGCAAAACTTCATGTGGGTCATCTTATTCATGGCTGATAATACTTTTATTAGATTCCTCTCGTCGAGAGGTGTAGGATTGATATAAAGATCATCCGATTCCGATAAGTATTCATGGAGATATGAATTTATCTTGATTATGGAATTATTATCAAGCCGACCTACAACTCAAGTAGGCTCAGAAGCCCAACAGTCGCATCTATTCACCCACCAACGTTGTGTATAAATATAAGAGGACTTTTCCTCATTTGGACTCACTCATCTCATCACATCTCTCTCTCTCTACTGAGCGGATATGAGTCTCTTCTCTACTGCACTGAAATGGGTCTCTCTCTCTCACACGTTTGAAGTCGGAAACTGCTGAAACTGAAGTTGCAACTGCAGAAGTAAAGATTGACTTGCGAGGCCTAGAAGATCTCCTCTTTGGAACTGTGTTGTATGTTCATCTGAACCTCCTCTGAAAGCCGCAACTTCTGGTGGTGGAATGAAGTCAATCCGATGAACGATTTGCAAGATATCGACTGCCCTAGTTTGAAGCCGAAAACTGCTGAAACTGAAGCTGCAACTGCAGAAGTAAAGATTGACCTGCGATGCCTAGAATATCTCCTCTTTGGAACTGCATTGTAGGTTCATCTGAACCTCCTCTGAAAGCCGCAACTTCTGGTGGTGGAATGAATTCAATCCGATGAACGGTTTGCAAGATATCGACTGCCCTAGTTTGAAGCCGGAAACTGTTGAAACTGAAGCTGCAACTATAGAAGTAAAGATTGACCTGTGAGGCCTAGAAGATCTCCTCTTTGGAACTATGCTATAGGTTCATCTGAACCTCCTCTAAAAGCTGCAACTTCTGGTGGTGGAATGAAGTCAATCCGATGAACGGTTTGCAAGATATCGATTGCCCTAGTTTGAAGCCGGAAAATGCTGAAACTGAAGCTGAAACTGCACAAGTAAAGATTGACCTGCGTGGCCTAGAAGATCTCCTCATCTGAACTACATTGTGGGTTCATCTGAACCTCCTTTGGAAGTCAAAACTTTTGGTGGTGGAATGAAGTCAATGTGACGGTCGGTTTGTGAGATATCGTCTGCCCTAGTTTAATAATGAAGTCGCTAATGCTGATGCTGCTGATCTAGGGTTTGCTACTGCTGATATGAATCAGATTTATTGTATTATTTCTCTTTGTTGAATTATTGAAGATAAAATAAGATTTGATCAAATGGTTTCCCCACACATTGTGGGGTTTGTCCCTGGCTAGCCGCCACATCTTGTGTCTCTTGTCTTGGCTTGTTTTCTGTCGAT
>APFE030738336.1:0-14803 GCA_000404065.3 Pinus taeda | reverse complement strand
TTTCATCATCATGTTTTTAAAGGAACCTAAAGTTTTCTTGATTCCCTGTAAGGTCTTATGATGCCAAAAGGGAAGAGGGAGGTTTGGAAACCTTCCCCAAAACCAATACCTTTTTTACCACCATTATTGTGGAATTAAACTTTGGAAACCAAGGGGTGATGAAAAGTCTTGCTCTTCCATAAAAACAAGGCTTTTCCTTCAGAACTTTCTCTATATCTTCTTGGGAATTGAACCAAACAATGAAAAAACCTTTTAAACAAACATAAATACCACAATTTTTGGACCATGTCATACATTGAGGTAAATCTTCAAACATTGGCCAAAAACCATTAAAAATACAAATGACAACCTTTGATTGAAGAACCAAAAAGAGTTGATTTACTTCTGAAGATGGAACATATTCTAATTGTTTAACAATATAATTTCTTGGATTCAACTATGGTTGTTCCATTGCAATGTGACCTTCCCTCGAGTTGCATCCTTGTAACAAAATAAACCAATTGGGTTCCTAGAGCTTGAGGCACCTATGTGAAAGCAAAAAGGAAATAAATTAGTGGAGTTCTTAGTTACGAAATTTTCACGTATCTGGGAAGAAAATATAAAATTGCTTCCATTCACATATAAGTTGTTGCATGGCTATTGTGATCCCCAGTCATTTCTCAAATGACGCAAACAGTTAATGGGGGGCTATCATTTCAAGTTTTCTTCTGTTCCCACTACTAGCACTTGCAGATTATGAGCCCACAAACTCAACCCATCCTTGCTTCCACTTCAAACTGAAGAACCCTATGGTCTACATGTAACATTAATTCATCAAACAAAGTCAATGGATCTATGCATAAGGAAATCAATGCATTAAATCACCATTACATAAAGTAGAAAACAAAATTCGTGAATTAAACCAACTAAATTATGTCATAGCATCTATTGGTGGCTTGGTTGGCCAATTCTTCATTCTAATGGTCACCTCTTTTCAATGCCCAAAGGCTACAATTTACAAAGGAAATTACAATATTGTGGTTCATTTCAAGATCCATGATATTCTCCATAAATATCTCAACATGTTCCTCTCCACAAATCTCATCCCTCACAAACTTGATTTTTCAAGCTTTTTAACAAATCCCTTACCTTTTGATGCATTTTTCTCATTTTCATCTTTGAGAAGTTTTTCTTGTTAATTTTTTTCACAAGATTGGTCGATGGTCCTAGATCAGACACCCAAGGTACAAAAAATTATGACGTCCTTATCATATGCATATAGTCCTCTCGTAACAAATTTTACTCATGAGTTGAAACTCACCTATACACTAACAAGTCTCCACCTTGCTACACAATACCTCACCAAATGTTTTCCTAAGTTTGGGCTTTTGGCATTTTCCTCGTTCTCTTCTCTAGAACCGTTTGAGCACTCCTTTCTCTAGGATATTGCAAATATTCTACCCTTCCTCTATTGTCACCTACATAGATAAAACACATCTCTTACCATTCTTCAATCACTTGTACCTTCTTCTGCTACTTCTCCTCCACACTACACGGAGGAATCTTCTGCTCTCTAATACCATTTGATGCAAATGATTTATGGGGGTCTATCATTTCAAGTTTTATTATGGTCCCAATCATAGTACCCGGGGATTATGATTTTGCAAATGTAACTCATCGTCACTTCCACTTCAAACCAAAGAACCCTATTGTCTACATGTAACATTAATTCATCAAACAAAGTTAATAAATCTATGAATCAATCCATCAATGCGTTAAATCACCATGCACACACATAGAATCACATAAATTATAAGACAACTTTCATTAATTAAACCCACTAAACTATTACATAGCATCTATTGGCACCTTGGCTAGCCATATCTTCATTCTAATGGTCACCTCCTTTCAATTCTCAAAGGCTACAATTTATAGAGGAAATTACAATATTGTGAATCATTTCAAGATCCATCATTTTCTCCATAAATATCTCAACAAGATCCTCTCTACAAAGCTCATCCATCACAAATATGTTGTTTCAAGGTTTTTAACAAATCCCTTGCCTTGTGATGCATTTTTCTCATTTTCGCTTTCCAGAACTCGTTCTTGTTATTTTTTTTCAGAGGATGGGTCAGTGGTTCTGCATCATCTAAGATCTAAATTAGATCTACCACATACTCGTCTTAAGTATTGAGGGGTTTTCGAAGTGAATTATATTAGATATCATTTTTTGGGATTTAACTACATTAATTAAGCCATTCATCTATGACCATTTCCGTGAGAGGTAGTCGTAACTAACTAATTTTTCATGATTTTGAATAGTCCACTTGGCACGCATTACATCGGGCGATGCCCACAAGGGTTAAGAAGTAGGATTGAAACTAGTGAAATGAATCACATGGCATCAATCATTACTTCCGGGGCTTGCACCCAATACCCATGACTTCCCTGGAGGTCACCCATCCTAGATCACCTCTCACTCAAGCACACGTAACTATGGATTTTTTCCCACAATAAAGCCCACTTAGATTTCTACCCCAATTTCAAAAAATTAACAAGTATTGTGCCACATGAACCATTGAGTTAGAGTTCCCTTCACTCTTTTGAATTTAAGTATTGAGGAGTTTTCACAGTGCATTATATTAGATATCATTTTTTTGGATTCAACTGCATTAAGTAAGTCATTCATCTATAACCCTTTCCATCAGAGGTAATCATAACTGACTAATTTTTCATGATTTTGAACAGTCCACTTAGCACGCATTGCATCCAATGATGCTCAAAGGGGTGAATAAGTGGGATTGAAATTAGTGAAATGAATCACATGGCATTAATCATCACTTCCAAGGCTTGCACCTGGTAACTAGGATGTCTTGGGAGGTCACCCATCCAAGATTGCCTCTTTTGAGACTCGAAATGAGATTGAGGTCCTGTCTAGATCCTTTACAATAATATGGAACACTTTCAACTTACTCTGATCAACCTCGACCATATCTAATTCTTTTAACTTTTCTGCCAACCCTAATGGAGGAGAAAAAGGGAAATTTTCAATTAGATTTTCTCCAATCCTAGGGTAATGAAGGGATAAAGCATGAAGGTTTGAACATGTAAGCCTTAAGATACAAAATAAGGGAGATAAAGTAACAAACAAAAACCCAAAATGGGAATGAGGTCCTATCTAGAGCCTTTACAAAAATATGGAACACTTTCACCTTATTCTAATCAACCTCAACCATATCTAATTCTTTTATCTTTGCCACCAAACCCAACGGAGGAGAAAAAGGGATTTTTCAATTAGATCTGCTCTGATCCTAGGGTAACGGAGGGAGAAAGAATGAATATTTGAACATGTAATCCTTAAGATACAAAGGAAGGGAGCTACAAAAATAAACCAAAACCCATAAGGTCGCTTGATCATAGAAACAACTTCACTCATAAATGTAGAAATACTCAAGTCTACCATTGTGGAAGGAAGTGAAGATGAATACTTCTTAGTAGGCTTCTCTCCATTGTGCCCAACCACTTTCACTTCCAAACTTTGAGCAATGAAACATGTTGCATAATTAGAGTATCCATGGACTACAACCTGCTCATTTATGAGCAATTTCTCTAAAGTTAGTTGAGAACCTTGAAATCCCTTGAATTGTTGAGAAAAAGGAGAATCAATGTGACATACCTAGAATCTTGAATCCAATATTGATCCATGTAAGCAGGCCTTAGGATTTGAAACCCTAACACGATGTTTTTCACTGGCCTGAGAACTTAATAATCCAATGTTGTTCTTGTTGTTTTCTTCTACTAACAAATATTTAGTCACAAACCTTATGGGAGCAATACCCTTAAGTGTTCAGAAGAAACCCTGATCACAACCACAATGTTTCTAACATTATGTTATTGTATCTTTCTTTTGATTTCATTATGGTAGGAAAGAGATAGATAACCTCTTATTCTTACCATAATTTTGTGAAGTAGTAATGAAAAATCAACTTATAGATTTAAAATAAAGGTTAGAGGTAGGGGGAATATTAGAGAAATTTATTTAATATATATATTCAATATTTTCCACCACCCCACCTTCACCCTCACCAATATTAATAAATATGATTTCTCCAATATTTTCACACACCTAACCCTCAACCCCACCCTCACTACTACTTTTTCTCCAATATTTCACCCTCACCCTATATGAGGGCAAGGTGGCGAAAAATATGAGAGAAACATATACAATATTTCCCACCACATATTGTTTATGTTTTCTCCAATATTTCGCCCCACCTTCACATCAGGGGAAATATTGTTTCTTTTTCTCCAATATCAGGGAGGGAGATATATTGGAGAAAACATAAAAAATATTCCCCCCATTACTACCCTTAAAATATGTTTCTCCACCTTACACGAGAGGGATCCAATGGTGGAAGGACACCTTGAGGTAGTGGCCAAAGTAACCCTAAAGGAATTGGATCTAATGGTTGAAATTCTTGTTGAGGTATTGTAGATTTTCTTGTAGATTCAAAATCTTATGCAATGTACTAAAGCAAGAGACGAGAATCTACTTCTACTTTTTACAGTGGAAGCACACAAAGATCAAGAAAAACAATAATCGATAGAGGAATAGAATAAAATACACATAACACAATAAATATTCGGGAAAAGCCACAACTCAAAATGGCACTATCTGTATTGCATAAATCATAAAATCAAGATGAGATTACATTGCTTATTCTCGCAAGAATAATTCCAGCACTCAGTAAAATCAATCTCCAAGTACCTATTTCCTTTCGCAATTCCTATGGCTGATTAACTCAAAATTCCTAAGCTAATTAAGTTTAATAAACTGAATTAACTATTTACAAGTTTCTATGAGAATAGAATTTTATTTTAATTCACATTTTAATTCAAGGACAAATTAAACTGGAATTTCTTGTTGCCATTTTCAACACTCCCTCTCAACAATAAAGGGATTATCAACTACATCAATCTTGTCTCTATGAAACTCAAATTTACATCTTTATAATTCATTTGTCAAGATGTTAGCATATTGCTCCTCCTTGGGAATGTAATCTAACAACATGGTCTGCCTCAACACATAATCTCTGAGATGATCATATCGGATAGCAATATGCTTAGACCAATCATGAAAAACTAGATTTTCAGAGAGTTTTATACAACTCTGATTATCATAGTAAATCAATGTAGGATCCATTTATTGAAAAAACAATGTAACTAGGTTCTTTCTCATCCAAATAGCCTCACATGTTGCATGACTTGCAGCCATGTACTTTGCCTCTACCAGACTAAGTGCAACTGATCTTTGTTTCCTGATATACCAAGAAACTGTCGCTGACCCAAAACTGAGTATCCCTCCTAATGTGCTCTTCCTGTCGGATGGACTCCCTGCCTAATCTAGATTGGTGAAGCATTCAAGCTTCACTCCCTCTCTCCGTCTGTACCATAACCTAAACTAAGTAATGCCTCTGAGGTATCTCAACACATTCTTTGTCGCCTTCGAATATAGCTTGGTAGTTCTAACCATCACTTAACTAAGCTGGTTAACTACATAACACATATCTTGTCATGTGTTCACCAAGTACATGAGTAAACCCACAAGCTTCCTGTAAAAATTAGCTGCCACTACTTCACCTGAAGTAGCATCCTCCTTCCTCCAATTATTGGCTAGAGGAGTCTCCATGGGTTTACTACACTCCTTTTGGAATCTCTTGAGTATCTTGTTGGCATACTTGCCCTAAGATATTTCAACTCCCCATCTCCCTACCATACCTCCATTCCATGAAAGTAATGCATGAGCCCCATGTCCTTCATCTCAAACTCTCTTGCAAGGTACTCCTTACAAGATTTGATGAGCTTCTCATCACCTATCAGTATGAGATCATTAACATAAAGTACAATGATCAACAACTTACCATCCACCATAATGTGGTACAGGTTTGCATCCACTTCACTCTTTGTGAAGCCCAACCCAGTGAAGTGGCTATCTATTTTGGTGTACTAAGAATGGGGTGCTTGCTTCAACCCATATAATGTTCTCTTGAGTTGGCACACATGCGACTCATGATCAAAGGTCTCAAAACCTTCGGGCTTCTCTATGTACACCTCTTCCTCAACCATGTGATTGAGGAAGGAAATATTCACATCCAATTGATGGATCTTCCAACCCATCTGTGCTGATAGTGCCAATATATATTCGATGGATGAGTACCTTGCAACAGGAGCAAAGGTTTCATCATAGTCAAGCCCCTCTCTCTATGAAAAGCCACAGGCCAGAAATTTGGCCTTATGCTTCTACATGCTACCATCTGCAACTTGCTTTACCTTGTAAATCCAACGGGAGCTCACTACTAACTTGTCCTCTGGTCTCGGGACCACATCCCAAACACTGTTTTGAACTATGGAGTCATACTTCTCCACCATCACATCAACCCAAACCGTTTGTTGCACTGCTTCCTTAAAGGAAGATGGCTCTGTCATAATACATGCACCCATAAGTGCCATATATCCAGTGTACCTCTCTGGCGACCTCCTCTGTCTGCGCTGAGAAGTGGGTGCTACAACATTGTCTCGTACATCATTCAACAATTTGTCAAAATCTCTAGTGTGCTTTCTTCTCTATCTTGAAGCCTTTGCCTGAGTGGATGTCTCGGCTCCCGGAACCTTTGCATGTGTGTGCTCCGAATCAATCTGAGGCCCCTCAACCTTAGGAGCTAAATGCTCCTCATACGCATGTATCTCAAGCTTCCTCTTAAGTGAAACTCGCATGGCCTTCTCCTTATCGAATCTAATATCCCTACGAACCATTGTCATCTGATTGGTTGGCATGTACACCTGATAGTTGTGAGGTGTATCAGTGTACCCCACAAATATCCCCAACTCTGTTGTTGGGTCAAGCTTCTTCCATACATATTTGGCTACATGGAAATATACTGATGACCCAAAAATCCTGAACTGACCAGCATCTGGCCTCTTACAAGAATAAGCCACCTCTGGTGCCTTCATGTCAAGTATTTGATGTGGGTGACGACTCTAAACATAAAATTCTGTGTTTCATGCCTCAACCCACAAGTGTAGTGGTAGGCCCTGATCATGCAAAATTTCCCTTGATGCCCCTACAATTCTTATATTCTTGCTCTCGTTAACACCATTTTGTTGATGGTTATGAGGTGTCTTTAACTCTCGTTTAATCCCTTCCACTACACAGAAGTTCTTAAACTCATTGGATACATACTCATGACCATTATCACTCCTTAGAGCTTTAACCTTCTTGCCTGACTCTTTATCTACCAATGCTTTGAACTCACAAAACTTTCTGAATGTTTTCTCCTTTTTCTGCATGAAAAATATCCAGCATTTACAAGAATAGTCATAAAAAATATAACATAATACCTGTGTTTGGCCATGGATGTTTTCGAGAATGTTCCACACACATCTGAATGGACTCTCTCTAGAATAGACTCTGCTCGACTGTCTCTGTCTCCAAAGGAATACTTGGTGTATGCTGACTCAAGCGTACCTTTGGGAAGACCAATAGAGACCTACTGTAATATCTTCAAAGCCCCATGATGCAAGTGGCTCAATCGTCTGTGCCACAACTCACCAATGTCTCGACATTGCATATTTTGTGCTTTTGAACTCAAAGAAACACACACCTCTACCTCTAGCTTATAGATATTCTTAACCTGAATCCCTATCTTCTTTACTGGACTTATGGCTTTGTGTTGAAGGAATGCATTTCCTTTCGAGAAGATCACATCATAGCCTCTATCCTCAAAAATGGCAACTGATACTAAGTTCTTCTTCAGCCCGGGTACATACATAACATTCATCAAGGTGAGTGGAGCCCCATGCTCCCTTTGAAAATAAATCTTGCCCAATCCAGTAACATTATACTTCTAGTCATCAGCCATCTCGATATGCATCTAGAGATCATTCTCCTCCGAGTCACTAAATGACTCTTTGTCACCAATCATGTGGAATGAAGCTCAAAGTCTAAGTATCATACACTTCCCAACATTGATGACACCAAGTATGTAATGAGGGAAAAGTCCAATTCGAATTGAGAGGCCAAAGCCTCACCTGTCACTCATCCTTAGGACTTCTCCTAGGACTTCTTGAGTGGAAAATTTGTAAAAAAATGTCCCATCTTGTGACAGTGAAAGCATTTAACTTTTGTCATGTCTTTTTTCTTACCTCCATGATAAGAATTTGATTTGGAATGGGAATTTTTCCCTTTCCCCTTCCTTGCCTTAATCACTAAGTCACAATTCTCTTCATCATCAGTCTTTAATGAAGATCCATCACTGGTGTTCCTCCTGATCTCATCCTGCATAAAATCCGACCATAGTCATTCCCAATCTGGCAGCTTCTCCCAACCATTGACAGAGTCCTTATAATTATGCCAACTCTTTGGGAGTTCAAGAAGAGCAAGGCTCACCATATATTCCTCGACAACCGTGATTCCAACACTTCCAAGTTCATCCCAACATTAAGTGAAATTAGTCAAGTATTTTGGAATGGTCTCGCCTTTCTTCATTTTGATTTTTCGAAGTTTATCCTTCAGTGCCAACTTCCTTTGATCATTGATATTCTGATACAGGTCATTCAATGTTTTCCACATAGCATGAGGAGTTTCTTTCCCACGGAGGCTCGAGACAATGTGGTCTCAAATCCCTCAAGGATTACCCGCCTTGTCTTCGCCACACACTTCTTCCATTCATCCAAGTTTTGTGCATCAGTGGTCATTGGCTTAGGAATTTCCTCTTCAACAAATTCCTTCAATCCATTGTCCTCCAGCACAGCCTCCATCATGTATCTCCAGGATATAAAATTTGAGTTGCCTTCCAAGGCATACTCGAGCCTTAACCCATAGAACTCCATCTGTCAATCCTAAAGTATGTATTGCAAATTTGACTTTCACCTATAACCCAAAAACTCAAACTTTGAAATCTCCTCTAGTATACTGTTCTCAGCTCTGATACCATGTATATTTTCTTGTAGATTCACAAGCTCTTGCAATGTACTAAAGCAAGAGACACGAATCTACTTCTACTCTTTACAATGAGAGCACATAAAGATCGAGAAAAGAATTAATCAATAGAGGAAGCGAATCAAATACACATAACAAAATAAATATCTAGGGAAAGCCACAACTCAAAACTCCACTATTTGTATTTCATATATTGGAAAATCAAGATGAGATTACAATTCTTGTTCACACAAGAACAATCCCAACACTCAGTAAAATCAATCTCCAACCCACAAGAAAGCACTATGCAACACTTAGCCAATTCACCAGCTCTCCAAGTCCCTATTTCCTTGCGCAAATCCTATGACTGATTAACCCATATTAAGAGGAAGTCAATGCACTCAAAACTGCACAATCCTTTGAAGGATTAGTTCCTAATTACATGCACTATCATTGCAACTCAGAAAAATCTAAAACAAATAGTACATTGTCCCTGCACTCTAGTCTCAACTAGGTCTTTCTTGGAATCGACATGCATGAGTTTTTGATGAGGGAATATTCAGTTAACTAGACTAGCACTAATTGAGTTCACTAATGCATCAACTACTATTAACTCACTATTCATTCCTCAAACAGTTTGAAACTAATTTAACTGGACTTAACTAAATAAACTGAGTTAACTAATTACCACTCAGACTTAACTCATCCTGGACCCCTATAATATAAGGAGAACATATACATGACTTCAGAAAGACTTCCAACTCTAAATTCCTAAGCTAATTAAGTTTAATAAACTTAATTAACTATTTACAAGTTGCTATGCAAATAGAATTCGATTTTAATTCACAGTGTAATTCAAGGAAAAATTAAAATGGAAATTCTTGTTGTCATTTTGAACAGGTAGTGGTGAAAGTAGTGGAGCTAGTGATTGCACCCAAATAAATTATAATAAAATGATCCAAACTACCTTATGTTCTTCAATAGTCAAATCCCCTTAATTGCAATGGTTGGAATAAAATTATCTAGCTTAGCCCCATCTCATTCACCTTTTTTAAACTAAAATTGTATTAATGTCATTGGTTATAAATTAGTAAAATGATTTAACCCACCACATGTTGATAAATATTTTAAAGTCAAATCTTATTAATTGCACTCGTTTGAATAAAATGATGTAATCTAGCCCAAGCAATTCAATTTTTTAAAGTGAGATCTTATTAATATTATTAGTTTTAAAGGGTTTCATAAAGAAAATCTAACCATATTAAAAGTTTGTATGGATCAAACCAAATAATAATCTTGATAATTTCATAATTATTTTAAATCAAAATTTCTCCCATCACAAAAAACTCTTATCCCAAAAAAAAAATCAAAATATTAATCAATAAAACCATAAACCCATTTCCTTCCATTTTTGAAAAATGGAATCCTATGAATGCCATTAGTATTAGACAATGGTGTGCCCAAGCTCAAAGTGTTATTATGAACTAAAATCCCCCTATCACGAATAGTCTTAAACACCTACAAATCATTATAGGTGAGATTGGTAGATGTAATGTAAGAAGGTTTGTCAATATATTTAAGTGTCAGCAAAGATATATATATGTGTGTAGGGTTGATATGTTTTAATTAATAGTCAAATTAAAACATATATAAATATAATATATAAAATATAAATTTTAGCTGAGAGGTCATATTAATTTTTAAAAAGAAAATTTAACAAAAGAAAATTAATAAATTGGATAAATACAAATTACAAAACGATGTCCTCTAACAAAGCCATGGGGAAAAACTAATATATTAAATAAATAGAAAGTATACAATCAAATCCAACTAATAAAAATGAATGATTCAATAAGCTATAGACCCAAGTGACATTTATATATAATATTTAATTTAATAAAAATTCAAAATCACATTTTAATAACATTTTAAAAGCCAATTATGATTAATAAAAAAAATATAATATTAATGTAGGGTAGTTAAATTTGATCATCAAAATTTAACATAATAATTAATTTATTATACAATTTATCTGTGGGTCCAAAAAAATAATTAATATAAAATATATCTATATATATTAATGATATAATAATTTCAAATACGTGTAGATGAAAGACCCATTAAACACATTAGCAATAGTTATAGTAAATAATTATATGAAAATGTCCATTTATAACTAAAATTAAAAAATTATCAATAAATAAATCAAGTTCGTGAAGGGGTATTCAGGGGATATTTTAGGATGCATAATCCATTTATGCATTCAAAAATAAATTTTAAACAACAAAAAATCACAATTTTGCTAGAAATTATATTTTGAGATTCGAGGCTAAAAAAACGATTTCGTTTGTTAGTTAGTCTACAATAAATTAAGTTTAAGATAATAACTAATTTTTTATTAGTTAACAAGCTTAAATTTCAACCATTAAAAATTAATAATTTAAAGAAATAGTAAATCAATATTTATTATTAATAATCATAAGTATTAGTTTTTTAATTTAATTTTGGATATTAAATTTTAATTTAATTTTGTTTTGATTTAATTTGACTGAGTCAAAATGTTAAAAATTACAACATCCCTCCCTTACTAGGTTACTAGGTTACGTTGGAGAGTTTTTAAATTTCATTTTATTTTTAGTCAAAATGTTTAACAAGATAGGACATTACAACATCTCTTCCATATTGTGTTGGAGAGTGCTTCTTTGGGCAATAAAATTGGTCATTTTTTATTAGGCTGGTCTACAACCAAGTATGCTAGAGATATGTACTAAAATACGATAGAGATGTGTAACTTAATGTAACATTTTAACATTTTAACTTGTGAAAATGAAATAAAAATATCAAAACAAAAAATAACCCTATAAAAATTAAATAATAAAAAAATAAAATGACCCTTGGTATTCACCCATGGTATTAATGTGGAGTATAACCTATTTAAGGGGGAGATTAAATTAGCCTAGATCCAGCTTAGTTTGATGATATAATTAGATACATAATTAGTTGTAGAAAATGGTAATGATAGTTAGCTATAAATATATAACTTTTATGGACATGTTTGCCCTATGCCTTTTTGTATGTTTTGTTTCATTGAATGGATGAATGCATAATGTGTATATATGCATATAAGCTTCATAGCTTCCTACTTAAGTGTTATATTTTTTTAGTTCTAAATCAAAGTTTGAATTGTTGTATTGTTGGGGTTTGTTCAAGCTGATTATGCTTTTAATAAAATATGCCCTCCAATTTTACAAATTTGATTCGCTGGAAGTTGTAGATACATTTTAATAAAATCTACCCTCCAATTTTACTAGAAATTGTAGACGCATTTTAATAAAATCTACCGTCCAATTTTAAAGAGTTGATTCACTCAATCCACCCTCCAATTTTACATAGTTGATTCACTCGAGGTTATAGATGCATGTGGCCTGATTTACTCATGGCACTCACAGAGACTATTCCCTATTCAGAAAGGTGTTTTAGGAACAATATGGTTAAGCATAAATGCATAGTTGTTGTAGATGCACGTGGCCTCCATAAATGGCTTGATTTACTCATGGCACTCACGAAGACTATTCCTCTATTGGAAAGGTGTTTTAAGAAGAATAGAGTTAAGCATAAATGCATAGCTGTTGCGAATGCACGTGGCCTGTCATAAATGGCCTTGATGGCGACTATTCCACTATTCAGAAAGGTGTTTTAAGAAGAGTAGGGTTAAGCATAAATGCATAGCTGTTGTAGATGCATGTGGCGTGCTATAAATGGCATGATTTACTCATGGCACTCATGGAGACTATTCGGTGATTCAGAAAGGTGTTTTAAGAAGAGTAGGGTTAACCATAAATGCATATCTCTTGTAGATGCATGTGGCCTGCCATAAATGGCCAAGATTTCCCGTCAACTATTCCATTTTTGATTAAAAAAATCTTTATATTTGAGGTTCATAGTAAACTTAACTCATATGTAAACATTTGATCCAAGTATGGTAGAAATATTGTAATGTTTAACATTTTGACTAGGTCAAAATAAAATTAATAAAAGAAAAAACTTAAAATCAATAATTAAACCCCACTAATCTATTTTAACTCTGGATCTACAAGATATAGAGAGGGATCAAATCTCTTTTCATTTTAAAATAAGTTTACAAATAAAAAACAATTGATACTCTTAAAACTTGGTAAATCAAGAATTAAAATAAGACTAAATTATTATTGTTAATTTGAAAAATTCTCATAAAAACAATTTGAACTTATTAAAAACCTGTATATATCAAATCAAAATAATAACTTTTTATAATTTCACAGAAAAGGGAAAAAGAAGATTAATAAAACTCACAAAACCCTAAACCCATTCCCTTCGTTTTTAAAAAATGGGAATCGTATGGGGTAAAAAGTCTCAACCGAACAATCCAACAATATTAGAAAATGGGGTGCCCTTTGCTCATTCATGATATCGCTTTCTTTGCTCATTGGGCCCGACACTGCATTTTGAATCTGAGCAATGTCGATGAAAACCCTGGTCGAGATGATTCAGATTCAGATTTATGATGAAGAGGCACTGCGGAGTAATTATAGTCATCCTATTGATGACGATACATCATGCAACAGCCAGATTCACCACGGTAGCTGCTGCGACACTGCAAGAATTCATGATCCAACGGAAGAAGTCCCATCCCAACCCGATGATACCCAAATCAAGAAGCGGTGATTGGATGCGGGGATCGAATATAATGTCTCTGAATTTGGATACGAAAGAGTGGATGGTGTGTGATGGAGATAACCAAGCCTGGAGGTTGTCCGATGGAAACGCACAACACCGCCAGACCGTGTTGAGATTTTGCACACCATGATGAGATGAGCCGGATGATGTACTTAGAATATGAACCACTATAAGTGCTCTTGTTACTTTGGGAGGTGGAGGAATTGCCTGGATAGTAGGTGAATGCGGTTAAGACGGTAGGTGAAGGAAGGACTGAAGTGTTGGCATTATGGCTAAAAGTGTTGTCCTTGATGGCAACCTATTCAGGTGATGGATCACTATACAACAGGACAGTAGCAGAGCTTGTGTACAACAGGACAGTAGCAGAGATTGATGATCAGCTATCAAATATTGGAGAAAATAAGAGGTACGCAGGTACACCTTACATAAGGTGCGTGCACGCAGGCCAGTGTTACATAAAGTGCGTACATACCCGCAGTTACCCAGTTCATGGGGTGCGTACCCCCAGTGCACACATTCCAAGGCAGTTAAGCGCCCACACATGGGGTTTTCTCATGGTATTTAGCCGTCGGTATTGGGTTATCATGGTTTTGGCCTGTGGTATTGTTTATTTTATTATTATTATTAATCCCCATGATCCTTGATTTGAGGAAGAGCTTGCCTATATAAAGCAAAGGAGATCATTTGGCTTAAGCATGTTTTTGGTTGAATATCTTATGAGGGTAAGATCTAGTCTAGATCTAAATAAGGCAAATCTACTGATGGACTAAGATCTCTTCGGCGCATGTTCAAATCTGTAGATCTAATTGTCTGGGTTCTTTCTGAAGTCTTGAAATCATCTATGCCCGAAGGTACACAGGTACAGTGAGCGAAAAGTGCGTACATACGCAGGAGCGAAGAGTTTCAGGTGCGCCGGTACGCAGGCATAGAAGGGTTTCAGGTGTGCCGGTACGTAGGCACAGAAGGGTTTTAGGTGCGCCGGTACGCAGGCACAGAAGGGCTTCAGGTGCGGATGACCGCAGGTAGTTCAATGGACTCAGAGCGAGGTACGTAGGCTGGCAGTTGAGCAGAGTGCGTACTTGTATGCAGGCTAGCAGTTGAGCAGGGTGCGTACTTGTATGCAGGCTAGCA